>JAWRVF010002190.1:0-15347 GCA_036785485.1 Physcomitrellopsis africana
TTACCAATTAATTTATGAAGGATATATTTCTCTTAAGTATCTTCATTAAAATTCTAATATTATTAGATGAAAATAATCTAAATATTCTATCTTATAATTTTATAGCTGAAAACTTTTAAAACAAATTTGCCAATTGTTGGTTTGTAATTTAGAAAATTAAGAATTAACTAATAGAATTTAAATTAATTCTTAAAATTCTTTTTTATTTTTATTTATACCATCTTATTATAAATAGTTGATTTTTGATTTTGATAGATTATCAAAGACATGAACTAGAAAAAGATGCATAATCTAATGAAAACTGTATCAAAGAAAAGTCACAAAATAGGAATAAGAAAATATGTATATTCAAAGAGAAACTAGAATGGCTATTGCCAAAGACTAGAAACATGAAGACTCTTGAAACTAGACTAGAACCACAAAAGGAGTTGACAAGAGTGAAGAGAAGACAAGAAAGGTCAATTTCAGAGAAGACAAGTGTCAAACTTGCACGACAAGTTTTCCACATGTGCGCCACGTACTTGGCTTGTTCCGCAAGCTATTAACATGTGTGACACATGGCTAGCTTATTCCACAAGCTATCAACATGTGCGCCATGTGGCTAGCTTGTTGACCAAGTTTTTAACCTACCAATCACCTATAGACATGTATAAATGTGATTCCGCATCTATGAAGCTTTTAGGAGGCTTCTTTATCAGATTTTATCAAATCAACTTATTTAATCTATTTCTATTGGTATATATTACTTAGGTAATTTATTAGAATAAATCTTATGTCCGTAACATTATCCCCCCTTGTAGGAATAAGTTCCACGAGGAGCGGTGATTATATGTTAAGGAAGTCCAAGATATGTCGAATTGTGCTTGCCACATACTCTGATCTTTGTTCCCTTTGAAGGTAGTTGATAGGTCCTTTCAGCCATCAATAATGTCCCATATCAGAATGAGAGGACCACCATGTTATTAGATCATTGTTGAGGCGTTTATAACTTCCTTCAAAGAAAACATTAAGAACACCATCAGGAGTAGTTCCTACCTCTAAAAGTACCACCAAACATCGGGAGTCTCTTCCAAGGTCGTGATACCAAACACGTTGTAATTCGCCATTAATCCGAGGAAGGACATGTCATTCTTGAGGATCTTCATCTCTATTCTATCGTCTTGAAGGTTGTAATATTCCTAATGTCTCGTCCGATAAATCAGCAAATGATGGCTCTTGAGCTGAATTCGTTGGTTGTTGATCCTCCATCTCTTTAGCACGAACAAATCTAAGGAAATGACAAACAATGATATAAGGTAGGATGAAACCTCTATAGAACCTGCTTTGCTTTATAACAAAGATTTTCTTGATTATTTATCTTGATTTTGATGGATGTCGTCGATGAAATGCATTGACTTTTATTGATGCATTTGTTAAATTCTTTGATGGCTCCTATGTACGTTCACTAATATCGTATCCGCGCCAATGCACAAGATATTCCAGTTAATTTTGGCGCTGCCTCGAATCTAAAATCTCTTCAATCTCAAATTCTTCATCGTTGTCTACTTCTACAGGAGGCGGTGGCATTTGTCTTCTTCCTTGTATATCCACTGTCTTGTACGGCTCAAAGAGTGATACATAGAATACAAGATGGATCTTCATAGACTTCGATAGGTGTAATCAATATGCAATTAAATTGATTTATTTAGAAATAAAAAAAGGTCCAAGCCTACGATAGTCCAACTTATCACAAGGACGAGTAGTCTTAAAATTGCAACGAACTAACCATACCTTGTCTCCCATATTGAATTGTGGTTGTTCCTTGTAATACGCATCTGGATTTGTTTTTTGTCATTCTAGAGCTTCTTTTAATTGCACCTTCATTATTGTATGTAGCTCTGACAAACGATTTGTCAAATCTTCTACTACTGGATTATCAACTTTTGAAAAGTCAAAAGCATCAAGTCTTGGGTGATAACCATAATTGGCAAATAAAGGTATTTGTTGCATAGAAGAATGTATCATATTATTATAAGCAAATTCTGCCAATGGCAAAAGAGTTGTCTAATCATCTTATTGGTAGTTGATGGTATACCTTAAGTATTGCTCCAAGACTTGATTCACGCGCTCTGTATGTCCATCAGTTTGAGGATGAAAAGCTAAAGATAACTTTATGTCCACTTTTAAGATCTTGAAAAGGATTCTCCAAAATCTTGACACAAATTAAGTTCCCCTATCCGATATAATATCCTTAGGTAATCCATGATAGCGATAGATATTATCAATGAAAAGCTGAGCTGTTTCTTCAATATGATAGATTTGTGTATGGCGCAAAATGTACATCTTGTGGCCGATCTACTATTAAATATAGAGTCATAAGATCTTGAGCTTAGAAGATCTGTGATGAAATCTATAGAAACAAAAGACCATGGTTGTTTTGAAATAGGTAATGGTTGAAGAAGCCTAAAAGATCGATGACGAAGAGTCTTTGATCTTGAGCAGATATCACATGATTATACAAAGTCTTTGACTGCCTTCCACATTTGAGGCCATCAAAAATCTCTTGATATAAGTTCCAAAGTCTTGTTGTATCCAAAATGTCCTGTCGCTAGAAAATCATGACGTGCTTGAAGAATATGTAAACATCCTTCTCCTTCTGGGACATATAGACATCTTTCGAAATATAGTAGATTATTCTTGAACTTGAATTTAAAAGAATCATGAGACTTGGAAGAATTATTCTTGATATCATGAATAAGAGGGTTTGAGGACATACTTGATTGAATTTGCTTGAGAAAAGTTGAATCAACAGTCAATATTGATTTTATTGTTTGAAGATGAAACTGCTCTGGTTTCAAAAGGGCCATTCTTTATTGCTCAAAAGCTGCATTTTCTTCTTTTGGTGCAAAATAAGAACGTTTAGAAAGGGCATCGGATAAAACTTGTTGTTTTCTTGGCCGATAACTAATAATGAACTCGAATTTTGACAAAGACATACTCCAACAAACTTGACGACAATTCAACATGCATGTCGACATAAAATACTCGAGGTTCTTATGATCCCTATACACGGTGATTGGAAGCACCTTCTAGATATGATGCCATTCTTCAAAGGAATCCAAGATTGCAAGAAGTTCTTTGTCGTGGATCTCATAATTGATCTCGACTGCTAAGAATTTTCTTAAATAAAACGCTACTAGATGAAGTTTGTCATCTGTTCCCATTTGTAACAAAATCGCATCCAAGGCAAAGTCTGATGCGTCTATTTCCATAAAAAATGCCTTGGAAAAATGTACATGATACAGGATTGGTGCAGAAACAAATGATGTCTTCAAAGCTTCAAATGCTACTTCTGCTTCTTGATTCCATTGGAATTTGTCTTTACAAGTCAAACGTGTAAGTGAAGCTACCAACTCGAGAAAGTCTTTGGTGAAGATCCGATAATAATTGGCAAATCTTATAAAGTATTGGACATCTCTTACCGTCTTTGGAATCTTCCAATTCATGATTGTCTGAACTTTCTTAGGATCTATTATGAGACTATCATTTGAAATGATATATCCTAAGAAATCGACTTGAGTAGTGTGAAATACACACTTTTCCATCTTAGCGTACAATCCCGCATCTCTAAGTTTTTCCATCTCTAATACTTTTGTAATACTTGACAAACATGTATTTTATGTTCTTCTACGTTCTTAGAATAGATCAAAATATCATCTAGGTAGCAGACGATAAAATTGTCTAAGAACTCATGAAAAACATCATTCATGAGATGTTGAAAAGCAGCTGGTGCATTCGTAAGTCCAAAAGGCATGACATTATATTCAAAATGTCAGTACCTAGTTCAAAATACAATTTTCCATTTATCTCCTTCTTTGATGTGTACTAGATTGTATGCTTCTCTTAGATCTATTTTTGTATAGATCCTAGTTTGATTCAACTGGTCAAAGAGTCTTGATATCAGAGGTAATGGATATTTGTTCTTGATTGTGATCTTGTTGAGTCCTCGATAGTCAACACACATCTATAATGATCCATCTTTTTTCTTCACAAATAGAATTAGAGCTCTTGTTGGAGATTTAGAATGGCGTATGAAATTCTTTGCCAAATTCTCGTCAATATACGCCTTGAGTTCAGCCAATTCATCTTGTGATAAACTGCAGATTGATCCAAATGGTGGCTGAGTTTCTTCCTTGGGTTCAATTGAACACTCATATGGACGATGCTCCGGAAGAATATCTGCATTCTTTTTCTCAAAAACGTCTTAATAATCTTGATACTGACTTGGAATACTACTTGAAGTCTTTCCATCATTGGAAATAGGTGTAGCCTAAATGACAAAAGGTGAATCTTCTTTTGCAGCGTGCAAAAAAGCTCTTATACCTACAAATACAGGTTTAATTCTACTAGACTTATGATTTCTTATTTGATTAATTATATTGTTAGCTATACTTTTAGAAAAATTACGCAACTATTATCGCTATTTACCACTACATCTAGAGGAAATGTTTCATGAATAACATTTCCAAAAGATAAAGGACGACCATCTATGACTTCTACATGTACGGATTTAGATTTTTGTACTATCTGTATTCTATGGCTTTTAGCAAATTCTTTATCTAAAAAATAAGCTGAGGCTCCCGAATCTATTAAGGCAGAGGCTTTGTAATTATTAGGTCCTAAATACACATCTATTGTAAAACAAGGAGATGGTTGTGATGAGAGAGGATAGGACCTTTATTAGAAATTGTACAAGATCCCAGCCGCACAGTCTTTATTATGGATGGACAAACTCGTTTTCCAACATATTGTCGTCTTTGACAGTCGTACTCCTCATCTTCTGGTTGCGTCGTTTCTTTGGACAATTTTGAGCAGTGTGTTTAGGTTCTCTACAATACAAGCATAATCTTTCTTAACGACGTCGAGTCTTTTCTTATTCAGTAAGCAGCTTAAAATGTATAGCATCAATTTGCATGTCCTCGACTTCTAAAGGTACATATTGAGAAGATATTGGTGCTGCCACTGAATTATAATGTCACTGAGGTTTTCTTGTATGACTTTCAGATCAAAATTCAAAAAGCCAATTATCACACTTCATCGCAAAGTCTATTGCTTGACTCAATGTTTGAGGATTGGATAAGTTCAACATCAATTTCTTCACTTCATATTGTAATCCGTAGAGAAACTGACTGATGAGTGCAGCATCGTCCTACTTGATATCGATTGCTAATTGTTGAAATTGTGAAACATATAATGTCATTGATCGATTGCCTTGTTGTAGGATACAAAGATTGTTGGTTGCAACACGAATTGCATCATATTCTCCATGCATAGATCAAAATTCTGCTAAGAAAGCTTTTTAATTATCCAATATTGGATCACGATATTCCAGAAAGGATAAAAACCAAGATAAGGCAAACCTGAAAGTAGTGTACCAATCAATCCGACTTACGATCCTGGAGTTGGAAAACTTTGCGGTTGCAATTCAATCACCAGTTGGACTTGGTTGATGAATCCTCGAAACTTGGATCTTGTGCCATCAAACTTCTCAGGTAGACCAATTTTTGGTTCTTTCATGCTTGGACGATGTTCCAATGGAGGAAGAATTATATGGCTTGGTGTAGATGTTGAAGTAGCTCCAACCATATCTATATCTTCATTATTTGGTAACCTTGTTGCTCCTTGTGGAGGTACAGTGAGTTGATGCATTGCAAGCATCAATTCTCTCATTTGTTCTTGCATTTGTGCCATTGCACTCTTCATTTCCGCAAGCTCTACCATGATAATACTTAAAAAAATATCTAACACCACTCAAGATAAGTAGAAGAGAGAATAAAGAAAATACTAGGAATAATATCAGTTCAGAAGAGGGTAATCCGCAACTTCTAATATGTTGGTGTCTTATGGAAAGAAAGGGATAATCCACTCTTAATTAAGACAAGGCAAAGCTCTGGTATTATAAGTATATTCTTGTCAATCTGTCAAGGACATGAACTAGAAAAAGATGCATAATCTAATGAAAACTGTATCAAAGAAAATTCACAAAATAGGAATAAGAAAATATGTATATTCAAAGAAAATTGGAATGGCTATTGCCAAAGACTAGAAACATGAAGACTTTTGAAACTAGACTAGAACCACAAAAGGAGTTGACAAGAGTGAAGAGGGCTTCACTCTTGCCTCTATAAATACTATCTAACTAAGAACTACATGGCAATATTCTATAGGACCTCATACACATGTCTAATTTGCAAGACACGTGTCAAACTTGCATGACAAGTTTCTCACATGTGCACCACGTACTTGGCTTGTTCCGCAAGCTACCAACATGTGTGACACATGGTAGCTTGTTCCACAAGTTATCAACATGTGCGCCATGTGGCTAGCTTATTGACTAAGTTTTTAACCTACCAATCACCTATAGACATGTATAAAGGTGATTCCGCGTCTATGAAGCTTTTAGAAACTTTCTCTATCAGATATTATCAAATCAACTTATTTTACCTACTTCTATTGGTATATATTACTTAGGTAATTTATTGGAATAAATCTTATGTCTGTGACATAGATGTTGGCAATAAAAAAAATAACAACAAATTTTGAAATATTTATAAGATTCTTAAATGGCTCCCATGTGCATTCATTAATATCATATCAACGCCAATATACAAGATATTACAATTTATTTTAGTGCTCCCTTAAATCCAAGACTTCTTCCACTTCAAACTCTTAGTTATTATCTATTTCAATAAGAGGTGGTGGTAATTGCTTTCTTACTAATATGTTGATTGTAATATAAGACTTAAAAAGAGATACATAGAATATAAGTTAAATCTTCATTAACTATAATAATTATAAATAATAATTTTTTTAATTAATAGAATATATCATATTATCATATAAAAAATTTGTTAATAGCAAGAGCGTCAATCAATTTTCTTGATTATAGTTGTTGACACATTACAAATATTGATCTAATACTTGATTTATATATTTTATTTTTTTATCAATTTAAGGATGAAAATTTGAAGATAACTTGATATCAACTTATAATATGTTCAAAAGTATCATTGATATAAATAAGAATCCTTCATCAAATATAATATCATTTTAAATTCTATATTATTAATAAATATTATCTATAAAAAAATAGTTATTTTTTTATTACTAAAAGTTTTTATACAAGGTATAAAATATGCCATTTTTATTAGACCATCCACCATCACAAAAATACTATCATAAGAATTTGAAATTCAAAGATTTGTGATAAAATCCATTAAAATAGACAAGTAAGATTGCTTTGAAATAGATAGAAATTGAAGAAGTCCTGTCACGGACATAAGATTTATTCCAATAAATTACCTAAGTAATATATACCAATAGAAGTAGGTAAAATAAATTGATTTGATAATATCTAATAGAAAAGGTTCTTAGAAGCTTCATAGACGCGGAATCATCTTTATACATGTCTATAGGTGATTGGTAGGTTAAAAACTTGGTCAATAAGCTAGCCACATGGCGCACATGTTGATAGCTTGTGGAACAAGCTGTTGGTAGAACAAAGTACGTGGTGCACATGTGGGAAACTTGTCGTGCAAGTTTGACACTTGTCTTGCAAATTAGACATGTGTAGAGGTCCTCCGCCACGTCTTCTTAGTTAGATATTTTTATAGAGGCAAGAGTGAAGCCTCTTTCCTTAAGTTTTTCAAGAATTTATTGATATACCAAATATCATCAATATCATAGCTTTGTCTCTTCTTGATTAAGAGTGGATTACCCCTTTTTCTTGATAAGACATAAGCATTTTAGAAGTTGTAGAGTACTCACTTCTAAACTGATATTGTTTCTAGAATTTTTTCTTTTGAGTGTGTTATTCTACATTTCTTGAAGTGAAAGTAGACATTTTCCTTCCTATTATATTATCATGGCAGAGCTTGTAGAAATAAAGAGTGCAATGGCACAAATGCAAGAACAAATGAGAGAGCTAATGCTTTTAATACATCAACTCAGTTTACCACCACAAGGAGCAACAAGATTAGCAGGAAGTGAAGATATAGATATGGTTGGAGCTGCGTCAATATCTACACCAAATCATACTATCTTATCTATGATGGAGCAACGTTCAAGCATTAAAGAACCAAAAATTAGTTTGCCTGAGAAGTTTGATGGCACAAGATCTAAATTTCAAGGATTTGTCAATCAAGTATAACTGGTGATTGAACTTCAACCTCAAAGTTATCCTACGCAAGGATCTTAAGTTAGGTTTATTGGAACGTTACTTTTGGGTTCTGCTTTATCATGGTTTTTATCTTTTCTTAAACAACGTGATCCAATATTGGATAATTTGGAGGCATTTTTAGCGGAATTTCAATCTATGTATGGAAAACATGATGCAATTCATGTTGCCACCAACAAGATTTGCATCCTACGATAAGACAATCAATCAGTGTCATTATATGCTTTATAATTTCGACAATTAGCGACTGATATCAAGTGGGATGATGCTGCACTCATTAGCCAATTTTTCTACGTATTACAATATGAGGTAAAAAAATTAATGCTCAATTTATCCGATTCTCAAACATTGAGTCAAGCAATTGATTTTGTTGTGAAGTGTGACAATCGACTCTTTGAATTTTTGATCCGAGAGTCGTACAAGAGAGCCTCAACATTATTATTCAATGGCAACATCAATATCCTCATAAAATATATATTCGAAAGTAGAAGACATGCAAATTGATACGGTATGTTTTAAACTTCTTATTGAACAAGAAAAGATTTGATATTGTCAAAGAGGATTATGTTTATATTGTGGAGATCCTAAGCACACTGCTCAACATTGTCCGAAGAAATGACACAACTACAAAATGAGGAGTACGGCTATCAAAGAAGACAACATGTCGGAAAACGAATTTGTTCACCTATAATAGGAACCGTTGTCATACTGTAATTGTTTACAGTATGTAAAATCTACTCAAAATACATAATATGTTTATAGGCTTAGATATGTGTTAGAATGGTTGATAAAGTAAATTAAACGGAGTTAATATAAGAAACTTTATTTTATATTTTTATTTAGTTTGGTTATGGGATTTAAATTATATAGAATCTAAATGTTTAGTATGAAGCCTTGAGAGAAGGTGGGAGCCTAAAGATACAAATTTAAGCTAGTAGGAGGTTAATTGGGAGGGATGAAATCAAGGCATGGTCGGATGAAGGCAAGGAATGGAAAACTTCATCCCTATTGATTGAATACCATGCCCATTGGACTTTGAGGAGGTTGCCCGCGACCTTGACAAGGATTTCGGTGACTTTAAGGAGGGATTAGAAAATCAAAGACTAGGATTAGAAAGCTTGTTTTTTGGACTACAATTTTGGTGTAAAAAATTGAGGGATTTGGAGTTTTAATAAGGGAGGATTAGGCGCTTGAAATTAAGGTGTACAAATTGTACCTACTATCACTCTTTTGAAGATTGAAGGAGTTGTATGAAAGCATTTGGAGATCGATAAGTGTGGCTAGAGAGGTGATTTCAAGTTCTACACTTGATGTGGAAGAATTACTACAATTGGAATTCTGAAGAAGGAGATATTGCAAGTCAAAGACATCAGATTGAATTCCAAGGCAGTAAGTAGATTGTTTTGTTGGTAGTAATGGGATTTTCCATATTTTGAATTTTTAAATGAATTTTTGTCTCAAACTTTCTAAGAAGGTGTATTATTATGCTAAGAAGCTATATATCAAAGTTTCATAGCATTTGGACTTTTAGATTGTGAGATATGAAGAATTTAGTACACGGGTGTTTGTAAACAAGGATTTGAAGTTACTGCCAGGGTTTTGGCGATATCTAAAGATTGGTAATGAATCAATAGTTGAAATTTGTGGTGGTAGTTGTGAAGAATTCATCAGTACTTCATGTAAATTTGGAGTGAATTTAAATGGTTGGATTAAAAGTTATGAATTATTGAAGTTTGAAAAAAATCCCCTTCTTACGGGGGAATGAGGGTTTAGAGTATTTTATAATGTTTTGAGTGGTTTGATGAAATAAGACTTGTGTATTGGATGTAATAGCCCTATGAAAGAGACTTTATATAAATTTTGGGATTTTATTATACTTGGATCTTAGTTGAGTAATTAGTGGCAGCTAGAAGCCCAATGCTTGCTTGAGGCAAATTCTCTCTACCCCAATACCATACAGCTGGAACCTTGTACAATTCCTAGTGAAGGTCCTATTCTCTCCTCAGAACCTTCTCCTTGTTTTATAATAGATGTATATTTAGGACCAAAAAACTACAGAGCCTCTCCCTTATTAGATTGAGAAGCCTCAGCATGCTTTCTAGATGAATAATTTGTTAAGAATCGTAAAATATCTTTAGTACAAAAAACTAAATCCGTACATGTAGAAGTCATAGATGGTCGTCCATTGTCTTCTGGAGACGTCACTCATGAAACCCGTTGTCGTGATATAACGTGACTATTAGGTAAAAGAGTGTAAAAATAATATATTATAGAAGATCTTAGTTCAAAATATTGTAGCAAATTATCTTAGAAAAATAGATAATAGTAAAAAAGGAATAAAACCAATCAGTGTTAATGCTGCCCTTTTTACAAATGAGCTTCTATTTACTTTGTAGGGCCATAAGTAAGGCAAAAAAAAGTAGATTGAAAAATAAAATAATATAAGCATATACAAAAGGGAGTTAAAAAGAGGTTTTAGAAAAATTTACCACAAAAATCTCAAAATAGATACCCGTAAAGGACTGGTTATGAGCTGGGGTCAAAATCAGACCTTGAAGCACAAAACCACAAGCCTATAGCGGATCCAATAGCTTTTTGCAGATCCAAGTTTGAGATTAGGGAATAGACTTAAGAGGTTTGGTATAGGAGTTAATTTTGAGTGATTTAGAGAAAAAATGACTTTGAAATAGCTTTACAAAGTCAGGGTTATTTTTGGCAATTTGGGATTTTGTGAAATAAAATAGAGTTGATGCTTTAGACAATTTCAGAAGTTTTGTAATAGATCCACAATTGGAAATTTGTGGATTTTTGGGTATTATTGTTATTAATGTGTGCTATAAATTTGAGTAGAATCTAACGGTTTAGTTATACGTAATTGAGTTTTAAGAGGGTCAAGGTCTCGGAAATTAAGTTTTAAAGGTGAGTTAGGATTTTTGAGATCTTGAGCAATTTGCCAATTGGAATGGAGTAATTCTTATTTGTGCAGATAGTAGACTTGTTTTCCTATACACATGAGTGATTTGAAATTGATTGAACGGTGAAGAAGGAAAAAATCAACATTGGAAGATGAGCATTAAGGTTGGAGAACGAGGCCGGCCAACACCTGAGAAGTTTTTAGAATTTTTCTTCCATTTGGTATGTTCAATTTCCTTCAAATTTGCTATGCTTGTTGCTCACTAACTGATTGAAAGGTGTACAAAGATTTAAGTAAGATCGACGGTCTAATCAACAGATATTGAGGTTCTAATTTTTCCTAGGATTGATTTGAATTGGTTAGAATTTGGTTTAAGATTTGTTTAGGATTTGGTTTAGGATTTAGGGTTTGTTTAGGGTTTGATTTAGGGTTTGATTTAAGATTTAGGATTTAATTAGGGTTAGAATTTGAATAGGATTTGACTTAGAATTTGGCTTAGGATTTGACTAGGGTTTGATTTAGGATTTAGGATTTGATTTAGGATTTGATTTAAGATTTAGGATTTGATTAGGGTTAGGATTTGATCAGGGTTTGACTTAGGATTTGACTAAGGATTTGACTAGGATTTGACTTAGGTTTTGGTTAGGATTTGATTAGGGTTTGACTTAGGATTTGACTTAGGTCTTGACTTAGGATTTAATCTATGATTTGAATAGGGTTTGACTTAGGATTTGATTTAGGTTTTGACTAGGGTTTAATCAGAGCTTGACTTAAGATTTGATCTATGACTTGAATAGGGTTTGACCTAGGATTTGACTTAGGATTTGACTTAGGTTTTGACTAGGGTTTGATCAAAGTTTGACTTAGGGTTTGACTTAGGGTTTAACCTATGGTTTGAATAAAATATGACTTAGGGTTTTAATATTTCTATTTTTAGTATTTTCTAAATTTAGTATTTTATATATTATTTTCTTTTATGATTAATATATGATTCATTTATTCTTCTTTTATAATTTCTCTAAGATTGGATCAAAGTTTGATTAATGGTGTTAAGGTTAAATAGAAGTTTTTTAGGATTCTATTAGAGCTGTTAAAATATTGTAATTGTGTATTTCTTTTTTATCTTCTATAGCCAGTTGCTTGGAGCATTCTCAAGCAAATTTGCACGTATTACGATACCATCCTATGAAAGTAACAATAGATGGTCATACTAGCTACGTAGCCTTTAACATAATTAAATCCCCATCTAATCCAATTATTTTAGGTTTATCATGGCTAGAAAAATATAACCCTCAAATAGATTGGAATTCTCATGGACTTGATTTTCCTCAAAATATCATTAAACATCCTGGCGACCAAGTAAAAAGCTATAAGCCTAGTATATCAAAACCTGTACTTATAGATGCAAAAGCTTTTATACACGCAGCAAAAGAAAGATCAACTATTGTTATTTATGCCACATCCGTTTCTCATAGTGAGAAGACTTTAAGTGACATTCTAAGCCAATATCTTGATTATCAGGAAGTTTTTGAAAAAAAGAATGCAGATATTCTTCCGGAGCATCGTCCATATGAGTGTTCAATTGAACCCAAGGAAGAAACTCAGCCACCATTTGGACCAATCTACAGTTTATCACAAGATGAATTGGCTGAATTCAAGGCGTATATTGACGAGAATTTGGCAAAGAATTTCATACGCCATTCTAAATCTCCAACAAGAGCTCTAATTCTATTTGTGAAGAAAAAAGATGGATCATTACAGATGTGTGTTGACTATCGAGGACTCAACAAGATCACAATCAAGAACAAATATCCATTACCTCTGATATCAAGACTCTTTGACCAGTTGAATCAAACTAGGATCTATACAAAAATAGATCTAAGAGAAGCATACAATCTAGTACACATCAAAGAAGGAGATAAATGGAAAATTGTATTTTGAACTAGGTACTGACATTTTGAATATAATGTCATGCCTTTTGGACTTACGAATGCACCAGCTGCTTTTCAACATCTCATGAATGATGTTTTTCATGAGTTCTTAGACAATTTTATCGTCTGCTACCTAGATGATATTTTGATCTATTCTAAGAACGTAGAAGAACATAAAATACATGTTTGTCAAGTATTACAAAAACTTAGAGATGCAGGATTGTACGCTAAGATGGAAAAGTGTGTATTTCACACTACTCAAGTCGATTTCTTAGGATATATCATTTCAAATGATAGTCTCATAATAGATCCTAAGAAAGTTCAGACAATCATGAATTGGAAGATTCCAAAGACGGTAAGAGATGTCCAATACTTTATAAGATTTGCCAATTATTATCGGATCTTCATCAAAGACTTCTCTCGAGTTGTGGTTCCACTTACACGTTTGACTTGTAAAGACAAATTCCAATGGAATCAAGAAGCAGAAGTAGCATTTGAAGCTTTGAAGACATCATTTGTTTCTGCACCAATCCTGTATCATGTACATTTTTCCAAGGCATTTTTTATGGAAATAGACGCATCAGACTTTGCCTTGGATGCGATTTTGTTACAAATGGGAACAGATGACAAACTTCATCTAGTAGCTTTTTATTTAAGAAAATTCTTAGCAGTCGAGATCAATTATGAGATCCACGACAAAGAACTTCTTGCAATCTTGGATTCCTTTGAAGAATGGCATCATATCTAGAAGGTGCTTCCAATCACCGTGTATAGGGATCATAAGAACCTCGAGTATTTTATGTCGACATGCATGTTGAATTGTCGTCAAGTTTGTTGGAGTATGTCTTTGTCAAAATTCGAGTTCATTATTAGTTATCGGCCAAGAAAACAACAAGTTTTATCCGATGCCCTTTCTAAACGTTCTTATTTTGCACCAAAAGAAGAAAATGCAGCTTTTGAGCAATAAAGAATGGCCCTTTTGAAACCAGAGCAGTTTCATCTTCAAACAATAAAATCAATATTGACTGTTGATTCAACTTTTCTCAAGCAAATTCAATCAAGTATGTCCTCAAACCCTCTTATTCATGATATCAAGAATAATTCTTCCAAGTCTCATGATTCTTTTAAATTCAAGTTCAAGAATAATCTACTATATTTCGAAAGATGTCTATATGTCCCAGAAGGAGAAGGATGTTTACATATTCTTCAAGCACGTCATGATTTTCTAGCGACAGGACATTTTGGATACAACAAGACTTTGGAACTTATATCAAGAGATTTTTGATGGCCTCAAATGTGGAAGGCAGTCAAAGACTTTGTATAATCATGTGATATCTGCTCAAGATCAAAGACTCTTCGTCATCGATCTTTTAGGCTTCTTCAACCATTACCTATTTCAAAACAACCATGGTCTTCTGTTTCTATAGATTTCATCACAGATCTTCTAAGCTCAAGATCTTATGACTCTATATTTGTAATAGTAGATCAGTTCACCAAGATGGTACATTTTGTGCCATACACAAAATCTATCATAGGTGAAGAAACAGCTCAGCTTTTCATTGATAATATCTATCGCTATCATGGGTTATCTAAGGATATTATATCGGATAGGGGAACTTAATTTGTGTCAAGATTTTGGAGAATCCTTTTCAAGATCTTAAAAGTGGACATAAAGTTATCTTTAGCTTTTCATCCTCAAACTGATGGACATACAGAGCGCTGTCATGTTGTAAATTAAAACATAGTGTGAAAGATATAAAGGAATGTGTTAAAATAAAAAGATTAAGATTAGAAGAAGAGAGGATGAAAAAGAGAAAGGGTTGTGGTTATAACCACATTATCTTGAAGGTTATAATATTTATCACAAGCTCAGGGATGATAGGTAGGCCAAACTACTAATTTCCTGCTGAAATTCCTACTAGCAGTACCAAGTCAAGAAGCCAAGGAATTCTACAGTGAAGTCAAGTGGATTCGAACCCACATCAACTCCAAAGTAGCTAAGAACTTAACCACACAAGCTTCTTTGACTTGGCAATGAAGGATGTAGTTCTTTCTCTTTTATCTCTAATCTAATCTTAATTGTTTTTTTCTACTTATTAGATTTTTTTTCTATTTTATCTTAAATCTACTTTACCTTTATTTTCTTCTATTTTAGATCTAAACTTAAATGTTGTGGGCTGAAATTAGAAGAGAAGTGGATAGAAAAAAAAAAAATGATAGTAAGAAGGTAGAATAGAAATTTACCTCAAAAGGTGAGATTCCTTCAAATTAATCCAAAAGAAAGGAG
>JAWRVF010002191.1:0-15330 GCA_036785485.1 Physcomitrellopsis africana
GCTACTTGGTTGAAATGGTACCACTAGTACAGTATATACATTTTCATTAGTCCTATCTAAATACACCTTGATATTAGATATCTTGATACTACAAAATACAACAAGTTATGTTTTGATAAGACCTGGATCCTTTTTCTATTCATTTCTCCAAAGAAGGCTTCATCCTCATGCTTCATTAATGGCCAATTTTTGATTTATTAGGATATCGTCGATGGAATTCTCCTACCTTTTGTAATGCATTGGCGAGATTTTTGGCCGGTTCTCATGTTCATTCATTAATATCATAGTCGCTCCAATGCACAAAGTACTCTAATTTATTCCATCTTTGCCGTGAATCTAGTATCTTTTCTACCTCATATTCTTCATTATTTTTAATTTCTATATTAGGTGGCAAATATTGCACTCTTCCAAAAAAAGATGATTCCTGATAAGGCTCTAACAGAGAAACATGAAAGACAGGGTATACTTTCATAGCAGCTGGTAACTCTAAGTGGTACGCCACAGGATTGATCTGCTTCTAGATAACAAATGGTCCCAATCTTTGGTAGTCCAACTTATCACATAGCCGCTTGGTCTTGATATCCTATCAAAGCAGCCATATTTTATCTCCAATTTTGAAATTAGGTGCCTGATTCCAAAATTTATTCGTGGATGCTTTGTAAGACTCTTGGGCAATTTATAATTGAAGCTTCAATGTGGTTTGAAGCTCCGATAGCTGCTGCAGCAATCCTTCAGTTATTGGGTTGTTATTTGCTGACAGACTCAATAGATCAAGCTTCGGATGGTACCCACAGTTGGAAAAGAATGGTGTTTTTTTGAGTCGATCCATGAAAGGTGTTGTTATGTCTGGAGCTTGACTGCGATAGATAGCACAATCAATCATCTTAGCGATAGTTGATCTTGCATCGTAAATCTTGTTTCAAAACTTGATTCACGGATTACATTTGGTAAAATCCGGTTTGAGGATGGAATGTAAGAAAGCTTGATGTCCACCTTCAATATCTTAAAAGATATTTAAATTTTGAAATTACAAATTGGGTTTCCCTTGATCCGACCGCGATATCATACGATGAACCATGATATCATCTGCGTTATCGAAGGCGCTTACTATGTCTTTAGCAGCGATGTTTTCTTCGAGGATGATACGTCTTTGTAAGTCGATCGCTTCTGGCAAAGATCTTTGTTAATTAATTGCAAGTCGGCGGTCATGTTAAACCGCATTATATAGTGAAAGGTATAGATAAGAGCAATTTATATTTAATACTTCATTATCTTAGTTCAATTGGAACTTAAGATACTTAAAAAAAGGGTTATGGAAGCCTCTTAGATTATTTTCTTGTTTTAGTAGCTAACAGATAAAAGTTAGTTGTTAAAGTTTTCTTCTAGGCTATACAAACTCTTTTACTAATTTTGAAAAGCCATAAATTAATTAGAATAGGATAGAAAAAGAAAATAGTTATTATGGTTGGTTCTAGGATTAAATTGAAAATAGGATTTAACTTAAAAATTCTTAAATTTAATTGAATTGATACCCAAGGAAAGACCGGATATGAGACAGGGTCGAAATCAGACCTCTAGGGACAAAAATGATTGCCGAAGGCAAGGGAGGGGGACATTTGAAGATCCGCAATTAGGATTGTATAGCTAGCTTGAAAGAAATTCTAGGCGCATTTAGCTTGAAACCATAGGATTTTGGAAGACTTAGCAATTGCTATTCAAAGTCAGGGTTGGTATTGGTGATTTGGGTTTTTATGTAAGGCAATGATGGCTTGCATTGTTGAGTGATTCGTAAAATCTGTGAAGCATCTACAGTTCAAAATTTGATATTGTCTGGATTGTTGGATGTGCTAAATATATACAAAGTTTTGTATTAATTTAGCAAATCAATCAGGAGATCTTTGAGTTTTGATACAAAAGGTTGTCGGAAGTTGGCAGTTTAGGGTTGGATAGGGTTTCTGTGATAACTAAAGATCCACCAATTAGATCAACGTATTTTTTAGTATGCTGATAGAAAACTTGTAGGTTGAGCTATACACCAAGTTTGAATTGAAGTTAATAATGAAAACGCCCAAAAAAGCACACCAATCTTGCAATCTGAAAGTTGGATTGGACTAAGTTTTTTTGAGCATGTAAAAGGCTTATACCAGCATGTGTGCAAAATTTCATACTAGATGGACGGTTCGATTAAAAATTATAGCTTATTGAAGAAGCTCACTAATTAGGATTAGGACCTATAAAAAAAAATAAAAATTGCTTAATTATAAAAGAAATAAGGTAATTGGGATATACATAAGATTGATTTTACTAAGAGGAGTGTTTTTAAACACTTTTGAATTGAAGCTCAAATTATATTCCTTATATATGGGTGAAATCTATTAGAATTTCTTGATGTTCTGAAGCGATAACTCTATTCGATGAAGTTGCTAGGTGCATTCCCAATGAGGAACAACACGTAATAAAGCGTAGAGGTGGTGAGCCAGCGTGAAGTTTAGGCGGAAGGTAGCCAGCTTTTGGTTATTTGAAATTATTGGGCATTAGCACAAGAAAGCAAAAAAATGGATTTTGGAGCTATTGATGGAGCTTTGGGTAGAGCTTCAAGTGGATCTTCTAGTGGAGCTTCTTCTGGTGGACAAGGTATGTATCTAGACTCAAACATTGCAAATATGTTTCAAGCTTTTACATTAATTTTGCAACAGCAACAAGAAAAAGATCGAAAAGAGGCTTTGGCAATCAAAGCATTACAAGCAGTGCTTAACAAGGTTGACTAGTTTGATGGGAAGGACATATCTAAGTATTTGAGGTAATATATGCGAGAAATGGAATTGAATCGAGTCTCTGAAAGGAACATGATTTTATTATTTGAACTTGTTATAATACCAGAGATAAGAGAACATGTAAAATCAGTTACAGAGCAATTTGGAAGCTCTTGGGAGAAATTCTCTCATGCGTTGAGAAATGAGTATTTTTTAGAAGACTCTGATCGAGTCACTAAGAAATCATTTTTGGAATGGATTGAGAGTCCTAACAAGAAATTGCAAGCTATTGAATTATTAAGAAAGTTTGAAAGACAGTATTCTTGATTATCGAAAACAGAAAAGGTAATTTTAGAACTAAACAAGGTTGAGTTATTTCTTCAAGCAACAAATGGAGAATTACAAAAAAGGTTAGAGATTTCTCTTGAAGATATAGAAGAAGATGAAGAATTAACAACAAATTGGAAGAAGGTTGAGGATGCAATAGGGTTGTTGGCAAAAAAGGAAAGGAGGAAGGACAGGGGAGGTATCCAAAGAATGGTGCAGGTACCTAAAATTCAAGTGCCCACTTCACGGTTGATGGCACCTATTGTTCAACCTTCAACAATTATGTCAAAGAAAGAAGATATGGGGATTGAAGAACTTATACGTGGAATGCGAGATCTTCAAATTAAATTTGCAAGGCTTGAAGAGAAGACTTCTGTAATGAATTCAAAATTTGCTTTTAAGCAAAGGTATGTACAAAGATGCATCTGGTGTGATGATGATTCCCATTCTCGAAAGGATTGTGGTGAGTTTAATGAAATGGTCTAACAAGGCATTATTTTTTGGAAAGATGGAAAGGTGGTGTTAAAGGATATTGGGAATATTCTCCAAACCAACTTTGGTAAGGGAGGTATGAAAGCATTGGTTAAGGATTATTTGGCAGCGAATGGAATTGCAGTAATGGAAATTGCAAGTTATGGTATTAGAGTGGATGATAATGTTAAGCAAGAATTTTCTAGAAATATTGAATCAAGTGGGGTTTGGTCTTCTGCCATTTCTACAATGCATAAGAAGAAGATGCCACGAGAAGCTTTATTAAGAACTGCTGCAATAATTCGTGGAACTACGGGTTGGGAGGATCCTGTAGAGGCTTTATCAATACATGCCTATATTGCTAAAAATCAACATGAAGCCTTGATAGAAGAAAAGAGAAGACAAGATTCTAACGATATAAGAGAAGGGAATTCTTTAAAAAGACAGACTCGGGGAGATAAGGCTTGTGAGATGGCATCACAGGATTTACCAACAAAGGATACTTCAATATCTTCAAAAGAAAAATCAAAAGACTTAGGAGAAAAAGGTAAGTCAACTGCTTACAAACTTCTCTCTGATATTGAAGCAGCAACAAATTTAAAGGGGGTGCTTGAAGAACATGTCCTTAATGCTAAAGTTGAATTCACATTGAAGGAAATATTGGGTATTGCAAAGAAAGAATTCTATGATGTCATTATTGACAGTATTAAGCGAAAGAGGCAATTAATGGGTGAATCTGGATCAAATCATGCTATTGATGCACATATATGTGAGGATGAAGAAGATGAAATTGGCAATTGTTACAAACAATCAACAAATGGAAGAAGGAGTTATAATCAAAAAACACGTTTTGATGATCCAAGTAATAAGGAGAAAAAAATTTTGAGTCATTATACTCAAAAGCATTGGGCTAGAGTAACTACAGAGGCATTAGTAAAGATTGGAGATATGGATGAGCCAGTTGTTGCCTTGATTGACCATGGTTCAGAAATAAACCTTATGTCTAAGAATCTTTACATGAAACAGAAGTGGCCAATTGATATGGAGCATGGATGGATAATACGGGCAGCTAATAATACACGAGGTGAATTGTATGGTGCTTGTCCAGATGTGAAGGTTCGGATTAGTGATGTTGCAATGGAACAAAATTTCTTTGTTCAAGATGCAATAACTTATCCTCTTATATTGGGACAACCGTACATTATTGCGACTCGAATGGAAACAAAAGTCCTTGATGATGGATCAGCTTATGCACGGATTCGTAGTGAAGATGGAAAAAAGGCAGTACAATTTTTAACTGTTCCTCCAAATCATGAACGTAATTGAGACAAATTGAGAGAGAAACCATTGCCAAGAATCGTTGAAGAATTTACGGATTTTTGAGGAGTACCACTATAAAGCGGGATTATGGAGTCTCTGAAGAAAATGGATTGGAAGATCCTTTAGAACTGATTACATCTATTGGATTAGGTGATGATGATAAAATTATACAGATTCATTCGAAAGAAGTTTATGATATGATTGAATCTTTTCAAATGCCAGAGATTATGGTTGAAACAAAATACAAGACAGTAGATAAGAAGGTAAAATCCATTGCTGGGCCTTTGCCAAAAGATTGTAAAGAATAGGTAGAAGGAGCTTCAAGAAAAAAGAGCTTGAGGGATCCAAGAAATATTGGGCATAAGTTTATTGAAGAAACTTTTGAAGAATTAAAGATTGGTTCTGATGGTTCCTTGTTGCCAGAGGAAATTGTGTTCTTCAAAAAAATGCTAGCAAAATGAGATAAATCATTTGCCTTTGAATCTCATGAAATTGGGTGTGTGGATCCAAATGTTGTAACTCCTACGGTTATTTTCACTATACCACATGTACCTTGGAATTTGAAACCAATTCTAGTGCCAAGGGCACATTTACTGAGTTTGATAGAATTATTAAAAGAAAAGATGAAGATGAAGATTTTGGAGCCTTCTTTTGTACCATATTCTAGCCGATGGTTTACAGTGCCTAAGAAAAATGGATCATTATGATTTATTCAAGATATCCAGCTAGTAAATGCAGTAACTATCAGAAATACAGGAATTGGACCGATAATAGATGAATTTGTTGAAGCATTTGCAGGAAGGGCAATTTATTCAATGGGTGACATGTATTCCGGCTATGACCAATTTCAACTAGCAAAAGAAATTAGAGATATGACAACAATGAGAACTCCACTTGGATTGGTTAAAATGTGTACTCTTCCTCAAGGTACTATTAATTTAGTTGCACAAATGATGAGCGGGATGAATAAGGTATTGAGGGATTTTATTTCTGAAAAGACTATGCCTTTTTTAGATGATGTTCCTATTAAAGGGTGCAAAGAAGAAGACAAGGATGAAACTTTACAAAAAAGGGGGTGTCGCAAGTATGTTGTCAATCATATACAAGATTGTGAAAAGATATTGACTCAGCTTGAAGAAGTTCATTTTACATTATCAGGTATAAAATCTATATTTGGAATACAAGAAGTTGTAATTGTTAGATATTTATGTGGATTTTATAGAAGAAAACCAGATCTAGCCAAACTTGATGCAATTAGAAAAATAAAAAAGATTACAATTCTTTAACAGAGGTGCATAGGTTTTTGGGTGCATGTGTGTTTTATCGTATTTGGATTCCTCATTATGCTCATATAGCGGATCCATTGTATGAATTGTTACGCAAAGGTTATCATTTTAAATGGGAAGAAAAGCATATCAAAGCAATACAGATATTGAAGGAATTATTAATATCACCTCCAATATTGAGAAAAATTGATTATAAGTGCAATAGACCAATGATTCTCACAATGGATACTAGTCCAATTGC
Source organism: Physcomitrellopsis africana (assembly GCA_036785485.1). Taxonomy (NCBI): domain Eukaryota; kingdom Viridiplantae; phylum Streptophyta; class Bryopsida; order Funariales; family Funariaceae; genus Physcomitrellopsis; species Physcomitrellopsis africana. The sequence goes on from JAWRVF010002191.1 coordinate 6,399, forward strand.
CATTGGGTGGGTAGTGGGTCAAGATGATTCAAATGGACATAGATTTGCAGTTCGATTTGGAGCTACGATTTTAAGTGCACGCCAACGTGCATATTTCCAAGTGAAAAGGGAATTATGGGGAGTTGTTTCAGCTATGAAAGCTGAAAGGGATTATTTAATTGGGGCAACAGTAGTGGTAGAAACAGATTGTTTGCCTTTGCTTGGAATGATTACTAATTACACAACTCCAGACATTGCAATGTTAAGATGGATTGCTTATATCAAATCATTAAATCTAGTGTTTAAGCATGTTGCGGGAAAAGACAATGCCGTAGCAGATATGTTATCTCGAGGAAGATATAATAGAGAAGATGAAATGATAGAGGATATTGATGATGTGGGTACTAAATTTTATTCAGTTTCACAATTGAACAAAGAAAATAAGCCATTTCATGAAGAAAACTATGAAGGAGATTTATTGGATATTGGATTTTATTTGAGCATATTAACTAAGCATGATAATTGGTCAATTGAAGAATTTAAATAGATCAGGAGAAAAGCATATAAGTTCATATTACAAGGGGGATTTCTATAGAAGAGGCCAAAATCAAACATTGGTATGTTACAACAAGTAGTAGGTATCAAAGAAGTTCAACAAGAATTATTCAAGGAATTTCATGATAGTTTATGGGCAGGGCATAGAGGAATTTGGGCTACTTTTGCTAAGTTGAAGGACCGATATTAGTGAAAGAATATGTATCGAGATGTAACTTCATTTGTAGAATCTTGTGTGGCTTGTCAAATGTATTCGAATATACGACATCGAGATGGATTGCATCCAACATATCCTTTGGCTATTCATTTTAAATGGGTTGTGGATTTGATTATTATGCCAATGGGACTATGGCAAATGAGGTATTTAGTTTTGGCTCGTGAGGATTTATCAAACCAAGTGGAAGGCAGGACTTTAAAGACAAAGTCTATAGAAGGAATTTGTAGGTTTATACTTGAGGATGTTATTTGCCGCTACGGATGTGTAGGAAAGATTACTGCAGATTGTGGAGAATTAAATGCACATGAAGCTCGTGAATTCTTCAAGAGATGTGGAGTTAAATTATCATTAACCACGGCTTATAATCTAGAAGGGAATGCAAAGAGTGAACATGGACATCCACCAATTGTAAAAGCCTTGGTTAAAGCTTGCAATGGAAGAGTGAGAGAATGGCCTCGGTTTCTATCTTATGCATTATGGGCTGATCGAATAACACATAGTTCGGTGACAGGATATATGCTAGTGGAATTCATGACAGGTCAAAGACCTATTATACCAATTGAAGAACAAGTGCCAACTTGGAGTGTACTACCTTGGAAAGATGGACTAATAAGACAAGAATTACTGGCTATTAGAATTTGACAGCTTGAACAAAGATCAGAAGATGTGGAACTAGCATTAAAACGGTTGCAAAGGGCAAGGCTAAAGAACAAGGCTTGGTTTAATAAACGACATTGATTGAGGCCTAAAGCAATTGAAGAAGGTGATTGGGTACTTGTTTATGACAACAGTTTGGATAACCAGCATAGTACCTTACGGATATTTTCAAAATGTTGGTTTGGACCCTATGTAGTGGTAACAAATCAAGACAATGCCACATTTTTATTGAAAGAATTGGATGGAACAAGGTTAAAGATACCTATTGCCGGGAAGCGAGTTAAAGTTTTCAAAAGACGAGATGGAGAAATAAACGTGGAAGATCATATTGAAGACATCAATGACTTTGAAGAAGACAATAATATTGAAATGGATGATGAAGAAGAACTTGGTGCAGAAAATGAAGAAATGGTATGATGCCAACTATGACATATGCTTCATTGGCGCATACCGGAGGATGCGCAGATTCAGAGGGGGTGGATGTCGTGTTGCAGCACGTTTATATAGTGAAAGATATAGATAAGAGCAATTTATATTTAATACTTGATTATCTTAGTTCAATAGGAACTTAAGATACTTAAAAAAAGGATTATGGAAGCCTCTTAGATTATTTTCTTGTTTTAATAGCTAACAGATAAAAGTTAGTTGTTAAAATTTTCTTCTAGGCTATACAAACTCTTTTACTGATTTTGAAAAGCCATAAGTTAATTAGAATAGGATAGAAAAGGAAAATAGTTATTATGGTTGATATTAGGATTAAGTTGAGAATAGGATTTAATTTAAAAATCCTTAAATTTAGTTGAATTGATACCCAAGGAAAGACCGGATATGAGACAGGGTTGAAATCGGACCTCTAGGGACAAAAACAACCGCCGAAGGCAAGGAAGGGGGACATTTGAAGATCGGTAATTAGAATTGGATAGCTAGCTTGAAAGGGGTTTCAAGGGCATTTAGCTTGCAACCATAGGGTTTTGGAGGACTTAGCAATTGCTATTCAAAGTTAGGGTTGGTATTGGTGATTTGGGTTTTTATATAAGACAATGATGGTTTGCATTGTTGAGTGATTTGTAAAATTTGTAAAGCATCTTAAGTTCAAAATTTGATATTGTCTGGATTATAGGGTGTACTAAGTATATACAAAGTTTTGTATTAATCTAGCAATGCAATCAAGAGATATTTGAGTTTTGATACAAAGGGTTGTTGGAAGTTGGCAGTTTAGGGTTGGATAGGATTTCTGTGATAACTAAAGATCCACTAATTGGATCAACATAATTTTTGGTATGCTCATAGAAGACTTGTAGGTTGAGCTACACACCAGGTTTGAGCTGAAGTTAACGATGAAAGAAGGAGAAATCACCACTGGAATTTCTGCATCAATCTTCAAGTTGGCGGCCGAGCATCATCAGTGTGCTTTTTTTGGGCGGTTTCTTGCAATCTAAAAGTTGGATTAGACTAAGTTTTTTTGAGCATGTAAAAGGCTTATACCAGCATGTGTGTGCAAAATTTCACACTAAATGGGTGGTTCGATTAAAAATTATAGCTTGTTGAAGCTCACTAATTTGGATTAGGACCTATAAATAAAAATAAAAATTGCTTAATTATAAAGGAAATAAGATAATTGGGATATACGTAAGATTGATTTTACTAAGAGGAGTGTTTTTAAACACTTTTGAATTGAAGCTCGAATTATATTCCTTATACATGGGTGAAACCTATTAGGATTTCTTGAGTATTTGCAAACAGTACTTTACCTTCTACAGCCAAGTGCCCAGTGCATTTCCAACCGAGACAACACGTAATACGAGAGCGGCAGATCTGTAATAAAGTCCATAGAAACTGAAGACCATAGATGACATGGAATAGGCAATGGCTGTAGAAGTCCATAAGGACAATGCCGAGGGTTCTTGGATCTTGAACAAATGTCACAAGAGAGGACAAAATCTTTCACATCCTTCCATATTTGGGGCCACCAGAAATCTTGAAAAATGAGTTTCATCATCTTGTTGAATTTGAAATGTCCTGCAACTGAAAAGTCATGACGAGATTGAAAGACTCAAAGTCGTGCTGGTCCTTTTGGGATATACAGCCACTCCTCAAAGTATAAGAGATCTCCTTCAACCTTGAACTTATCATTATTGATACGCTGCTTGATATCAAGGGCTATTGAATCCTCAATGGTTGCAGTACGTACTTGGATAAGGAAGTGGGCATTAATTGGCACAACAGCAACACAAATCATGAATTGCTCTGACTTTAACAATGTCATACACTATTGATTAAGCATTACTTCGTCATCCTTCAACGGAAGATATGATCTTTTTGATAAGGCATTAGATAGTCCTTGCTGCTTTCCAAGCCGATAAGTAATAACGAAGTCAAACCTATATAGCGACATATTCCATCCAGCTTGACGATGGTTTAGAATCCGAGCCAACATAAAGTACTCCAAATTCTTGTGATCCATGTATAGGGTCACTGGATGTTCAACTCCTTCGAGGAAGTGACGCCACTCCTGGAAAAAATCCACTATAGCAAGGAGTTCTTTATCATAAATCTCGTAGTTGATCTCAGCTGTAAAAAACTTCCATGAAAAGAATGTAACTAAATGAAGCTTATTGTCGATGCCCATCTGTGAAAGTATAGCTCCTACAGTAAAATCCAAAGCATCGGTTTCAAAATAGAAAGCCTTTGTAAAGTTTAAATGTACCAAGATTGGAGCCGTAATAAATACCGTTTTAAGATTTTGAAATGCTTTTTCCACTGTCGTGTTGTGATACGATTATATGGTGAAACTATGACTAAAAATGATTTTTCAATTAATACTCTATTATCTTAGTTCAACAAGAATTCAACATATTTTAACAAGGTTTTGATGAAAGCCTCTTAGTTTATTTTCTTCACTTAATAGCTAGTAGATAAGAATTAGTTAGTAATTTTACCTTCTAGGTTATAGTAATTCTTTTACTGCCTTAGAAAGGCCATAAAATAATAAAAATATAATAAAAAGGATAAATTATTAGCATGATTGATATAAGCATTAAGTTGAGGGTAGGCTCGGGCTATAAAATCCCTAGGATAGGTTAGATTGGTTTCCAAGGATTAGCCGTTTGTAGGACAGGGTCAAAATCAGACCTTTGGCTACTAAAACGGCCGCCTAGGGCAAATCAAGAGTCTTTTGGCAGATCGAAAGATGGGATTAGATAGAAGACTTAAGAGATTTTGCATAGGAGTTGATTTCGAGTGATTTGGATAAGAAATGATTCTCTTGGTAATGGCCAAAAGTCAGGTTGATTTCACAAATTTGAATTTTAAAAATAAAATAGGAAGTGATGTTTTAGGCGCAATTTCTAAAGTTTTGTAGCGTATCCACAAAATTAAAATTCTAGGATTTTTGGATATTGTTGTTGTTAATACGTGTGCTATGAATTCCAGCCAAATATAATAATAATTCATGTAATTAAGGTTTATGCATTTATTGTCTTGGGAAATTGAAAGCCAGAAAATGGGCATTTGAGATCTCGAAAGCAATCTTCTCCGGCTAGATTAGATGGAAATTTATGTACATGCATAGTAGACTGAGAGTTTCTTCTATGAATCATGTACAAAATTATAATTAAACGATGTAAAAGAGAGATTTAGATACTGGAATATTGGCATCAAGATTGGAGAAGGAGGCCGGCCGTCACCCATGCAAATTTATGGATTTTTCTTCTTTTTGTAGAGTTAGATCTTCTTCAAACTTAATGTGCTTGTTTTTAACTTAATTAATAAGATGTGTGCAAAATTTCAATCAAAATCAATAGTTTATTTGGTAGTTATTGAGGTTCTAAAATTGCCATAGGAATTTCTTAGGATTTGGTTAAGATTCGACTAAGGTTAGTTAAGATTTGTTTTAGGATTTGTTAGGGTTGATTAAGGTTTATTAGGATTTGTTTTAGGATTTTTTTGAATTTAATCAAGGTTGATTAGGGTTTAATTAAGATATGATTAAAGACTATTTAGAGATTGATTAGAAAAGTTAGGACTAGTTATTGTTGCGTATTTTCCTTTTATTTCGCACAGCCAGGTGCCCGGAGCATTTTCAAGCAAGACTTCACAACATACGACACCGCTACAGGTCTCCATTCAAGCTTATCCTTACATGTTAATCGAGTGAGTGGAGCAACAACTTGAGAATAATTCTTGATGGAGATCCGATAGAAGTTAACAAAGCTGAGAGAACATTGTACGTCTCTAACCGTCTTTGGAACTTTCCATGACACAATTGCTTCCACCTTCTTGGGATCCATCTTCAAGCCTTCCGTAGTTGCAACAAACCCTAAAAACTCCATCTCAGTTTGGTGAAATAAGCACTTCTCCAACTTGGCGTAGAGTCCTCGCTCCCGTAGTTTTTCGAGTATCAAATGAACGTGCTTCTTATGCTCTTCTTTGTTCTTAGAAAATATCAAGATATCATCCAGATAGATGACAACAAAATTGTCTAGATATTCTCAAAAAATATCGTTCATCATGTGTTGAAAGACCGCCAGAGCATTGATAAGACCAAATGGCATGACATTATACTCAAAATGACCATACCTTGTATAAAAAGTTGTCTTCCATTCGTCTCCTTCTTTGATTTGCACAAGGTTGTAAGCTCTCCTTAGATCAATCTTTGTAAAGATCTTTGCACATCCAAGTTGTTCCAGAAGACTAGAGATCAAAGAAAATAGATAGCGATTCTTCTTTGTCACCTTGTTGAGACCTCGATAGTCCATGCACATCCGTAGTGAGCCATCTTTCTTCTTCACAAATAAGATTGGTGCCCTAGTTGGCGACTTTGAAAGACAAATGAAGTTCTTGGCTAGGTTCTCGCCAATGTATTTCCATAACTCACCCAACTCCGTCTGCAATAAGTTGTAGATTGGGCCAAAAGGCGGTTGTACTCCATCTTATAATTCTATGGCACAATCATATGGTCAATGTTCTAGTAGCATGTCACCATTCTTTTTTTGGAATACGTTTTGAAAATCCTTGTATTGTTCCAGTATACCTGCTATTGAAATCTGCTCTCCACTAGTTGGAATCACATAAATGACCAATTTGATACCTTGCAATAATTCTGTTCTCTGTCTTCCTACACAAGGATTTTGGTTTAGGGTCTTCTTCCAAGTCATTCTGGTGGGTTGTTTTATGGAAAATGTTGGCCTCCGCAACCTCCAATCTATGGATGGACAGTATTCAAACCACAGCATGAATGATGATTTCATGATATTAATAATATTGAAAATAATATAATTACTATGTCTCAAACACTCTATAGGTTCTAATTGATGGGTGACATTACCAGATAATAAGGCTGTCCTTATCTATTACTTACGAACAGCGTTTGCATTGCATTTCAGAGGAATTTTGTACTAAAATTTCGGTTCAAATGCTGGTTTTAACTAAATAAGGTTAAGGTTTTGGTTTTACATACAAAGAATTTGTTAATGTAGTTGAGTAGAAAGAGAGGAACTTGGTTTTGATTTGTCCAACTGCACGGTTCCTATTGTGGCTGGGTATCCTCGTTTTCTTGAATAAATGCACGTCTATTCTTGATGCTACGTCCATTTTGCTTCTTCGGACAATTTCTCGCTCTATGGCCTTCTCCACCGCAATAAAAGTACAAACCTTTCTCCATACGCTGCATCTTTTCTTAAAGGTGACTGACAATCATATGTCTCGAACGCGGCCAGGGCACAGTGTTTCACTTTACTGTCCCCCTGTCATAAAATCCAGTCTTCAAATAGTGTTATTGCACTAGCGTGCGTCTCTTAGAGCAGCGCTCGATTTAATGACCGGGTTGCCTCACGGGTTTTCGTCGTCTCAATCCCAATAGAATGAATTTTCATTCCATTGATGTCGATACCAACGTCAAACCTGATGTATAGAATCTGCAGAGCGAGTCTCTTGTTGTAGCGATCAAATTTTTATTTATAACCCACCGAGCCTTGTCATACTTGCCAAATGCTTCCGCAAATACCTCCAAAAAAGTCTCAAAGTTGTTCAAAATCGGTGATCTTTTTTCAAATAAAAGAGTAAACCATGATAGAGCTTGTCCCATAAGCAAAGTTCCAATCAATCCAATGCATAATTCCTCTATCAGATAACGTTTGGATTGTAGAGCTGTTATTAACTTGATTTGATTGACGAAACCTTGAAACTTGGAATGTGTGCCATCAAACTTGTTTGGAAGGCTAATTCAAGGCTCCTTTCATTGTGGAAGCAATGATTCTCGTTGAACCACAGATAAAGTTGTTTCTTCTGGTGCAGAAGCTTGAGATTGATGAAGCCCAGATTGTGCTATTCCGGATGCTCCATCATTATGAAGTCTTGTAAAGACTCTTTCCATCACCGTAGTTCTCTGTGATAACGTAGCAAGAGCATTCATAATGGCGTCCATCTTGGACTCTAAACTTTCACTCATATTAATGTCTTCACTTCCAATCATTCTAAGAGAAAAGAAGTAATTGTTTTTATGAGGAAATATTGGTTTAGAAGAGGATACTCCGCAACCTCTAAAATGCCTTAAGATCTTCAAGAAGAGGGGTAATCCACTCTCTCCAAGAAAAATAAGACTCCAATATTATAATGGAAAAGATATCAGTTTAGAGGAAGGTAATCCGCAGCCTTTAAAATACTAGTGTACCTTTAAGAAGAGGGATAATCTACACTCCAACAAGAAGGAACTAGCTTTGATATCTAAGATGAGAGCAGTCTCGACAAACTGTCACGGACGTAGAACACGAACAAGAAATCCAAACAAAGAGTTCAAGAAAAACTGATAAGAGCTAGATTATATCAGATGAATACAAGAACAACACCAGAGAAGTGAGCTAAAGCTCCAAAAGATGTGTTGTTGAGACTGAAGAATTCTTCAGCCTTGACTCCAATGTATACTCCTACCTAGGAAGCTTCTCAAATAACTTCCACTAATTAGGAAGCTTCTTAAGTAACTTTTGTCAATTAGAAAGCTTCTTAAGCAACTTCTACTAATTAGAAAACTTCTCAAGCAATATTTGCTATTTAGGAAGTTTTTTAAGTAGCTTCTATCAACTAAAAAGCTTCTCTACCAACTTGGAGATGCTAGAAGGTCTTGGAGAGTTTTAGGATCCTTCTAGAATGTTCTAGAAGGTTCTAACAAGTATGTCTTTGACACCCCTATATAGAATACTTTTATAAAGTCTAGATATACCAAGATTGGAGCTATGATAAATGCTATCATGAGGTTTTGAAATACCTTCTTCACTTAAGGCCCTCATTTCAACTTGTCTTTGCATGTCAATCAAGTAAGAGGGGCAACAACTTAAGAGTAATTTTTGATGAAGATCCAATAGAAGTTAACAAATCTAAAAAAAAGCATTGTACGTCTCTTGTAGTCTTTGAAATGGCCTACTATATATTACCTCTATTTTATTAGGATCTATTATCAAATCTTTAATAAATACAATATATCCTTAAAATTATATCTTTGATTGATAAAATATATATTTATTTGATTTG
>JAWRVF010002192.1:0-15310 GCA_036785485.1 Physcomitrellopsis africana
ATCTACCAACTTCTTCATACCTCTTTTTCCAAAGTTGGTCCTCAAAGGCTCATCAGAACCTCGTAGTCTTATCCTCCTTTCTTTGAAATATACAATATTCTCTCTGATTGCAGCTCTATAGCTTTTGCATTCGCCACGCTTATGGTCTGGACTCTCACACCATATGCATCTTTCTACAAATCTCTTTGAACCTTCAATTGTCTTCGATGAATTGGCCTTGTGAGATTTCTTAAGTTCACTCATTTCTACCCTAAGATCCCGTATACCTTTAACCAACTCTTCAATGGCATCATCTTGAGAAGCCTTGTTTGTCTTCTGTAGTGGTACTGAACTTGGGATTGCAGATATTGGCTCCAACAGTGATAATCACCCCCAAGTCTTAATCTTTTGCTGCTTGGCTATATGTCCTACTGTCTCTTTCACTAACCTTCAATTATTTGTAAATCCACTCTCATATGTCTTATCTGCAAGATGAAAAAGCAACTTGTCCTCCAAATCTTTATCAGTTGCTTGTAAAAATAACTCAGTCTTCCTAGTGTCCAGTAGTTGCCTCTCTTGTCGTGGTAATTGGTCAAACTTCCTTTCAAATTTTCTAATCAATTCATTTAGAGCCATCTGATTCCCTAGCCTTTGTTCAATCCACTCCAAAAATGATCTTTTGGTCATCCTCTCTGAGTCTTCTTCAAAAAATTCATCCTTCAAAAGTTCCTCAAATCTATTCCACAATGTAATTCCTTCACGCAACTCTTGCACCCCCTCCCTGATCTCAAGTATTACTGCTAAATCAAAGGTGGTAATCATTTTTACCTCTGAAATTTGATGCACCTCTATTTCACATGTATAAACTCTCAAGAACTTGGTAATGTTTCTCCCTTCAAACCTCCCAGCCTTATTTACTACTACCTATAAGGCATTGGTAGTGCTCCTATCATCCCCTTGAATCCATTGCTTCTCATCCATAAATTGAGCAAATGCCCTAAATAAATCTTGGGCACCTACTCCCCTTGGTAATCTAAACCCAAGATTTTGATCCCCCATTTTGGCTTGTTGAGTAATTAATGCCTCAAAGCTCTTTCAGTGGAAGCACCAATAATGTCGTGGTAGAGAGAATCTGCCTCAAGAAAGCACTGGGCTTCTGGCTGCAACTAAATATTCAATCAAGATCCAAAATAATAAAACCTTCAAAATTTATATAAAAGTTTTTCTTTTAGGGCTATTACACCCAATACATAAGCCTTATTTCACAAAAACACTCAACTATATCAAAATACTCTAAACCCTCATTCACCCGTAGGAAGGGAATTTTTTCCAAACTTTATTAACCTATAACTCTTAATCTAACCATTCAAATCCACTAAAATTTCACATGAAGTACTGCTGTGCTCTTATTAGTTAGCACAACAAATTTCAACTATTGATTCTTTATCGATCTTTAGATATCGTAAAAAACCTAACAGTAGTTTTAAATCCTTGTTTTCAAACACCCGAGTACTAAATTCTTCATATCTCACAAACCCAATGTCCAAATGCTATGAAACTTTGATGTATAGCTTTTTAGTACAAAGATTCACCTTCTTGGAAATTTTTAGACAAAAATTCGTCTAGAAACTCAAGATATGGAAAAACCCATCACTATGAACAAAACGGCCTACTTACTGCCTTGGAATTCAAACTACTGTCTTTGACTCCCAATATCTCCTGTTTCAGAACTTCTATTGTTAAAATTCTTCCACATCAGGTGTAGAGCTTCAAATCACCTCTCTAGCCGCACCTCCCGATCTCCAAAAGCTCTTATACAACTCCTCCAATCCTTGATAGAGTGACAGTAGGTACAAATTGCACACCTTAACTTCAAGCGCCTACTTTTCCCTCATAAAAACTCCAAATCTCTCAATTTTTACACCAAAATTGTAGCCCAAAAAACAAGCTTTCTAACCCTAGTCTCTGATTTTCGAATGCCTTCCTTGAAGTTGCCGAAACCCTTCTTCTTGTTGTGGGCAGCCTCCTCAAAGCCCATTGGGCATGGTACTCAGCCAATAGGAATGAAGAACTTCACCCCTTGTCTTCATTCATCCTCACTTTGTCTTCATCCTTCCAAATAGCCCTCTTAGTAGTTTAATTCTTCTTCTTTGGACCCCAATTGCCTCTCAAGGCTTTATACTAAATATTTAGGCTCTATATAATTTAAAAGCCATAACCAAACTAAGTAAAATCTAAAATAAAGTTTCTTACACCAATCCCCTTTAATTTACTTTACTAATCATTCTAATACATATTTTAACCTATAATACTATTGTAATACTTGACAAATATGTACTTCATATTCTTCTACATTCTTAGAATAGATCAAAATGTGGTCTACGTAGCAAACGATAAAATTGTCTAAGAACTCACGAAAAACATCATTCATAAGATGTTGAAAAGTAGCTGGTGCATTCATAAGTCCAGAAGGCATGACATTATATTCAAAATATCCGTACTTGGTTCGAAATGCAATTTTCCATTCATCTCCTTCTTTGATGCATATTAGATTGTATGCTCTTCTTAGATCTATTTTTGTATAGATCTTAGTTTGATTCAATTGGTCAAGGAATCCTGATATCAAAGATAATGGATATCTGTTCTTGATTATGGTCTTGTTGAGTCCTTGGTAGTCAATTTACATCCGCAATGATACATCTTTTTTCTTCACAAATAGAATTGGAGCTCCTGCTGGAGATTTAGAATGGTGTATGAAATTCTTGGCTAAATTCTTGCCAATATACGCCTTGAGTTCAGCCAACTCATCTTGTGATAAACTGTAGATTGGTCCAAATGGTGGTTGAGTTCCTTCCTTAAGGTCGATTGAACAATCATATAGACGATGCTTTGAAAGAATATCTGCATTTTTTTTCTCAAAAACGTCTTGATAATCTTAATACTGACTTGGAATGCTACTTGAAGTCTTTCCATCGTTGGAAATAGGTGTAGCATAAATGACAAAAGGTGATCCTTCTTTTGCAGTGTACAAGAAAGCTCTTATACCTACGAACACAGGTTTAATTCTACTAGTCTTATGATTTTTTACTTGATTAATTATATTATTATCTATACTTTTAGAAAAGTTCAGAGTATGAGAAATCCAATCTATTTGAGGGTTGTGTTTTTTTAATCATGATAGACTTAGAATAATTGGAATAGAGGGAGATCTAATTATGTTGAAAAGTATGCAATTATTATGGCCATTTACTACTACATTTAGAGGAAGTGTTTCATGAATAACATCTCCAAAAAATAAAGGACGACCATCTATGACTTCTACTTGTATGGATTTAGATTTTTGTACTATCTGTATTCTATAGCTTTTAGCAAATTCTTCATCTAAAAAGTAAGGCGAAGCTCCCGAATCTATAAAAGCAGAGGCTTTGTAATTATTAGGTTCTAAATACACATCTATTATAAAACAAAGAGATGGTTGTGAAGAGAGGATAGGACCTTCATTAGAAATTATACAAGATCTCAGCCGCACGGTCCTTATTGTGGCTAGACAAATTTGTTTCTCACATATTGTCTTCTTTGACAATTGTACTCCTCATATTGTGGTTGCGTCGTTTCTTTGGATAATTTTGAGTAGTGTGTTTAGGTTCTCTACAATACAAGCATAATCCTTCTTGACAACGTTGAGTCTTTTCTTGTTCAGTAAGCGACTTGAAACGTATAGCATCAATTTACATATCCTCAACTTTTGAAGGTACATATTGAGAAGACATTTGTGCTACCATTAAATTATAATGTCGCTGAGGTTCTCTTGTACGACTTTCACATCTAAATTCAAAAAGCCGATTATCACACTTCACTGCAAAGTCTATTGCTTGACTCAATGTTTGAGGATCGGGTAAGTTCAACATCAATTTCTTCACTTCATATTGTAATCCGTAGAGAAACTGACTGATGAGTGTAGCATCGTCTCACTTGATATCGATTGCTAGTTGTCAAAATTGTGAAGCATATAATGTCACTGATCGATTGCCTTGTCGTAGGATATGAAGTTTGTTGGTTGCAACATGAGTTGCATCGTGTTCTCCATACATAGATCAAAATTTTGCTAAGAAAGTTTTTAAATTATCCAATATTGGATCACATCGTTCTAATAAAGATGAAAACCAAGATAAGGCATAATTTGAAAGTAGTGTATGAATAAATCTGACTTGTGATCCTAGAGTTGGAAAACTTTGGGGTTGCAATTCAATCACCAGTTGGACTTTATTGATGAATCCTCAAAACTTAGATCTTGTGCCATTAAACTTCTCAAGTAGACCAATTTTTGATTCTCTGATGTTTGGACGATGTTCCAATGTAGGAGGAATTATATGGCTTGGTGTAGATGTTGAAGCAGCTCCAATCATATCTATATCTTCATTATTTGATAACCTTGTTGCTCCTTGTGGAGGTACAGTGAGTTGATGCATTGCAAGCATCAATTCCCTCATTTGCTCTTGCATTTGTGCCAATGCACTCTTCATTTTGGCAAGCTCTGCCATAATAACACTTCAAAAAATATCTAACACCACTTGAGATAAGTAGAAGGGAGAACAAAGAAAATACTAGGAATAATATCAGTTTAGAAGAGGATAATCTGCAACTTCTAATATGGTTGTGTCTTATCAAGAGAAAGGGATAATCCACTCTTAATCAAGATAAGACAAAGCTATCATATTATAAGTGTACTCTTGTCAATCCGTCAAGGACATGAACTAGAAAAAGATACATAATCTAATGGAAACTATATCAAAGAAAAATCACAAAATGGAAATAAGAAAGTATGTATATTCAAAGAAAACTAGAATGGCTATTGCCAAAGATTAGAAATATGAAGATTCTTGAAACTAGACTAGAACCAAGAAAGGAGTTAATAAGAGTGAAGAGGGCTTCACTCTTATCTCTATAAATACTATCTAACTAAAAATTATGTTGCAGTATTCTATAGGACCTCATACACGTGTCTCATTTGCAAAACACATGTCAAACTTGCATGACAAGTTTCCTACATGTGCGCCACGTACTTAGCTTGTTCCGCAAGCTACCAACATGTGCGCCATGTGACTAGCTTGTTGACTAAGTTTTTAACCTATCAATCACCTATAGACATGTATAAAGGTGATTCCGTGTCTATGAAGCTTTTAGGAAGCTATTCTATTAGATATTATCAAATCAATTTATTTTATCTACTTCTATTGGTCTATATTACTTAGGTCATTTACTAAAGTAAATCTTTTGTCCGTGACATTCTATTAACCACAAGTAGAAACAACTTATCTTGTAAATCTTCATCAATTGCTTGTAAAAAAATTCCACCTTCTTGTCATCTAGCAACTACCTATATGCTATAGGAAGTTGAAAAAATTTCCTTTCGAATTCTCCAAGCAATTCTTTAAGATCCATTTGCTTCCCAAGTTGTTGTTCTATTCATTCCAAGAATGTTCTCGTAGTCACCCTTTCTGAATCCTCTTCAAAAAACTCTTCCCTTAAAATTTCTTCATACTCATCTCAAAAGTTTATATCATCTCTGTACAAACCTTTGACTCTTTCTTTAACTTCAAGAATGCAAGCAAGTATAAAATTCAAACATATCCTTTTATAGGGAATTTGATATATTTCCATTTCACCTATATAGATTTTGAGGTACGTTGATATGTTTCTTCCTTCGAATCTCCTTGCTTGATTGATGACAGACTGTAAAGCTTTAGAGGCATTTTTCTCTTCCTTTTGCACATGCTGCATCTTCCATTGCTTTTGTGATTGCTTTTCCATATATTTAAAAATTTCCTTCAACATCTCCTCAGCATTCCTAGATCTTTTTGTTTCCTCCATTTTGTTAACACTTTAATAGCCTTGAAGAATCTCTCAGTGGAAGCACCAAGTGTCATATTGAAGGAGAGAGCCCTCTTCAAGAAATTGCTGGGGTCTTGGCTGCCTATTAAGTGAAGAAAAAGAGGACTAGTGAGGTATCTATATTTATACCCTTGTGATTTCATTCAAAATATCCTATTTATCAACCTTTTTGTTCCTTCATTAATTCTTTGGTCAAATCCTTTTCACTCTTTAAAGATTCCTTCAAAGATTCTCTCAAAGATTCTTTCAAAGATTTTCTCTAAGATTCTCTATCAAAACTTTTAAATTACTTTTAGATTCCTTTGGAGATTCTCTTAGAGATTCTTTTACAGATTCTCTTAAAGATTTCCTATCAAAATCCTTAAATTATCCTAAGATTCTCTCGGAGATTCTTTTAGAGATTCTTTTAGAGATTTTCTTGAAGATTTTCTAACAAAATCTTTAAATTATCCTAAGATTCTTTCAAAGATTTTCTATCAAAATCCTCAAATTATTCTAAGATTCTCTCAAAGATTCTCTTATTAAAATCCTAAAATCCTAAGATTCTTTGTTCAATATCCTAGAATCCTTAGATTCTGTGTTTGATATCTTAGAATCCTGAGATTTCCTATTCAATACCTTAGAATCTTTAGATTTCTTATTTGATATCCTAAAATCTTTAGATTCCTTATTTATACTATAATTTTGGAATTAGTTCTAATTTATCCCTGTTCACACTATAATTTTAGTACATATTTATTTAATTTTGATGCACTTGCAACAAGTGCATTACAACACCGGGGGATAACTGGATATGAGACAGGATCAAAATCAGACCTTTAATCACGTAAATGACCATCGAAGGCAGGAGTTCGGGACATTTGAAGATCGGTGACTAGGGTTGGATAGCGAGCTTGAAGTGGGTTCCAAGGGCATTGAGCTTATTACCATAGGATTTTGGAGGACTTAGCAATCGTTATTAAAAGTCAAGATTTGTATTGGTGTTTTGGATTTTATATAAGACTATGATGGCTTGTATTGTTGAGCGATTCGTATAATTTGTCTAGCATCTATGATTCAATATTTGATATTATCTGGATTTTTGGATGTGCTAAGTGTATATAAAAATTTGTGTTAATCTAGCAATGTAATCGGGAGATATTTGAGCTTTGATACAAAGGGTTGTTGGAAGTTGGCAATTTAGCATTGGATAGGGTTTCTATGATAACTAAAGATCCACTAATTAGATCAATGTAAATTTTGGTATAGTGATATAAGGCTTATAGTTTGAGCTACATACCAAGTTTGAGCTGAAGTTAATAGTGGAAAAAGGAGAAATCACCACTAAAGTTTCTGCATCAATCTTCAAGTTGGCAGCCGAGTATCATTAGTGCGCTTTTTGGGCATTTTCTTGCAATTTGTAAGTTTGATTGAGCTAAATTTTTTTTGAGCATATAGAAGGCTTATACCAGCATTTGTGTGCAAAAATTCACACTAAGTGGACGATCAAATTAAAAGTTATAGCTTGTCATTGCTCACTAATTAGGATTAGAGATTACAAATAAAAATAAAAAATTGCTTAATTATAAAAAAAACAAGGAAATTGGGATGTATGTATGGTTGATGTTACTAAGAAGAGTGTTTTTAAACACTTTTGAATTGAACTTTAAATCATATTCTTCATATATGGATGAAATCTATTAGGATTTTTTTATTATTTACAAACACAACTTTATCTTCTACAGCCAAGTGCCTAGTGCGTTCTTGAATAAGACAATACATAATACGACATAAGTGGTGAACTCAATGTGAAAGTTTGAGGTGGAAGGTATTGGCTTTTGTTTGTGGTTTTTGAAATTAATGGCTCAAGAAAGCAAGAAGGTGGAATTTGGAGTTATTAATGGAGCTTTGGATAGAGCTTCAAGTGGATCTTCTACTGGAGCTTTTTCTGGTGGACAAGGTATGTATCTAGATCCGAACATTGCAAATATGTTTCAAGCCTTTATTTTAATTATGCAATAGCAACAGGGCAAGGATCGTAAGGAGGCTTTGGTAATCAAAGCATTGCAAGCAGTGCTTAACAAGGTTGACCAATTTGACGGGAAGGACATATCTAAGTATTTGAAGTGTTATATGTGAGAAATGGAATAAATCGAGTCTCGAAAAGGAACATGATTTTATTATTTGAACTTGCTATGATACCAGAGATAAGAGAACATGTGAAATCAATTATAGAGCAATTTGGAAGCTCTTGGGAGGAATTCTCTCATGTGTTGAGAGATGAGTATTTCTTAAAAGACTCTGATCGAGTCACTAAAAAATTATTTTTGGAATGGATTGAGCACCCTAACAAGAAATTGTAAGCTACTGAATTATTAAGGGAGTTTGAAAGACAGTATTTTCGGTTATCAAAAGTAGAAAAAATAACCTTGGAACCAAACAAGATTGAGTTATTTCTTCAATCAGCAGATGGAAAATTACAAGAAAGGTTAGAGATTTTTCTTGAAGATAAAGAAGAGGATGAAGGATTGACAACAAATTAGAAGAAAGTCGAGGATGTAGTAGGATTGCTAGCAAAAAAAGAAAGGAAGAAAGACACGGCTGCTACCCAAAAAATAATGCAGGTACCTAAAACTCAAGTGCCCACTTCATTGTTAACGATACCTATTATTCAACCTTCAAAAACTATGTCAAAGAAAGAAGATGTAGGGATTGAAGAACTTATATGCGAGATGCGGGATCTTCAAATTAAACTTGCAAGGCTTGAAGAGAAGACTTCTGCAATAAATCCAAAATCCACTCTTAAGCAAGGGTATGTGCAAAGATGCATCTGGTGTGAAGATGTTTCCCATTCTCGAAAGGATTGTAGTGAGTTCAATGAAATGGTCCAACAAGGCATTATTTTTTGGAAAGATGGGAAAGTGGCATTAAAGGATACAGGTGATATTTTCCAAATCAACTTTGCTAAGGGAGGTATGAAAGCATTGATTAAGGATTATTTGGCAGCAAATGGGATTGCAGTAATGGAAATTGCAAGTTATGGTACTAAGGTGGATGACAATGCTAAGCAAGAATTTTCTAGAAATATTCAACCAAGTGAGGTTTGGTCTTCTGACATTTCCACAATGCATAAAAAGTAGATGCCACGAGAAGCTTTATTGAGGACTACTGCAATAATTTGTGGAATTACGGTGTCGTGTTGTAAATTAAAACATAGTGTGAAAAACATAAAAGAATGTATTAAAATAAAAAGATTAAGATTAGAAGAAAGGTTGATAGAAAATTAGTAGTAAGAAGATACAATGGAAAATTACCTTAAAAAGTGAAATTTCTTCAAGTTAGTAAAAAGGAAAAGGTTGAGGAAGTGAAAAAGACATGGGCTAAGAGGTCTTTTTGACCAAGAGGAAAAAGAAGACCAGGAGGGAGATGACAAGGAAGGGTCGTGAAGAAGAAGGAGGAGAGTTTTTTTGGAGAGATAGGGTTTCTTTTTGATAGGCAGTATACGTTTTTGTATGTAGCAGAAGCTTAGAGAGGATTTTAGGTGCGAGTTTTTGTAGGTTTGTAGTAGACAAGATAAAAAACTCATAGAGACAATTCTCATGTCTTTTGATTAAGTATCAAGGGAGATATGAGTCGTGAAAGTTGCAGGTGTTTAAGACTAGGGCAGAGAGGGTTACTAAATTTCGGGCCTTGGTTCTTGGAAACCACTTAGACTTTAGTGGCGAAATTTGTTGGGTTTTTGTTCCTTATAGAGTTAACTAATTTGTGTCAAAATCTCAAGTCAATATGACCTCTAAGCAAAGAGTTATGAGTTTTGAATGAAAAGAGAAATAGAGTGAAGGCAAGGTTGAGGGCTTGTATGGGCAGTGCATGTGTGTGGGTTGTTTTGGGTATAAAGAGATTTAGGAGACGAATTTGAGTGTGAAATTTTATAGACATGATCTATGTAAGTTAAGGAAGAGATGAGTGCAAGTTTGATACTCATTAGTCTTATAAATAAATTGTTATGCTCTTTCAAAGTGACAGGGGTCTATCTCCAAATCAGTGAAGTTTGAGGGAGCATATCTTTGTGATCAGAGTAGTATTTTGAATAAAATTTGCTGGGGTTTGTAGATATATGAGTCTATTAAGTTGCGTAATCAACTGATTGCTATTGGAGTTATATTCGAGGAGTTATGAGGAAAATTGTGGTCGGATCCAGAGTTGTTCGAAGGCAAAATTAAAGAAGAAGGATGGAACCTATAACTCAAGTTTGGAGAAGGCTCTTGGAGCAATATTTGGAGGGTGTTTACAACATGATACAAGCTATAAGCCTACCAAATTTCAGAACTTAGGTCTTCTTTAATGAAGAGCAATGAAGGTGTGAAGCAAAGGGGGTCCAGAATCAAAGGCAGGATGGAGGAATTACTTTGACAACATGGTTCTCTCTAACCACATGAGCTATAATCAAAAGGTTTATGGGGTTTGCTTCTTTACTCTCTTAAGTACCTTGTGTTCAAATTTTGCTTCAATTGATGTGATATCCTAGGATTTATGAGCAAAATTGAAGGCGGGTTTCTAAAGGCAGAATATGTTAGGGTTAATAAAGTATGTTTTTATATAAATTCTTCAATTTTATGAACTTTATGAATCTCATCTTGCACTTGAGAAACTAGAGGCAAAAAAGACCCAGTGTTTCTTAGGGCTAAGATTCTCACCACGACAACGGGTTGGAAGGATCCTGTAGAAGCTTTATCAGTACATGCCTATATTGCTAAAAATCAACATGAAGCCTTCATAAGAGAAAAGAGAAGACAAGATTCTAATAACACAAGAGGAGGGAACTCTTCAAAAAGGGAGACTCAGGGAGATAAGGCTTGTGAGATGGCATCACAAGAATTACTAACAAAAGATGCTTCAATATCTTCAAAAGAAAAATCAAAGGACTTAGGAAAAAAAGGTAAGTCCACGACTTACAAACTTCTCTCTAATATTGAAGCAGCAAC
Organism: Physcomitrellopsis africana; assembly: GCA_036785485.1. Classification (NCBI taxonomy): domain Eukaryota; kingdom Viridiplantae; phylum Streptophyta; class Bryopsida; order Funariales; family Funariaceae; genus Physcomitrellopsis; species Physcomitrellopsis africana. The sequence continues at coordinate 10,836 of JAWRVF010002192.1, forward strand.
AGATTTAAAGGGGGTGCTTGAAGAATGTGTCCTCAATGCTAAAGTTGAATTTACCTTGAAGGAAATATTGAGTATTGCAAAGAAAGAATTGCATGATGTCATTATTGACAGCATTAAGCAAAAAAGGGAATTAATGGGTTCAGAAATAAATCTTATGCCTAAGGATCTTTACATGAAACAAAAGTGGCTAATTGATATGGAGCATGGATGGGTAATAAGGGCAACTAATAATACATAAGGTGAGTTGTATGGTGCTTGCCCAAATGTGAAGATTGGGATTGGTGATCTGGCAATAGAACAAAATTTTTTTGTTCAAGATGCAACAACTTATCCTCTTATATTGGGACAACCGTATATTGTTGCAACTCAAATGGAAACAAAAGTATTTGATGATGGATTAGCTTATACATGGATTTGTAGTGAAGATGAGAGAAGGGCAATAAAATTTTTGACTGTTCCTCTAAATCATGAACGCAACCGAGACAAATTAAGAGCGAAACCATTGCCAAGAGTTATTGAAGAATTTACGGATTTTTGAGGAGTAACACTATAAAACAAGATTATGGAGGTATAGAAGGGAAGGTACTCTCGCAAGATATATGTATCTTTGATATAGGATTTATTAGCATTCTTGAGAATGGAAGTGTTATGTATAAGAGGATTGAGGGTTTAAAGAGAATTGAGAAAAAAATATTATGTGCTATTGAAAAGGAGTTGTATGGGTTAAAAATATTAGAAGATGATGAAAAGATTATTGGTATCTATGAAAAAAATGGATAGGAAGATCCTTTGGAATTGATTGCATCTATTGGATCAGGTGATGATGATAAAATTATATGGATTCATTCAAAGGAAGTTTATGATATGATTGAATCTTTTCAAACATCAGAGGTTATGGTTGAAACAAAATATAAGACAATAGATAAGAAGATGAAACCCGTTGCTGGACCTTTGCCAAAAGACTGTAAAGAACAAACAAAAGAAGCATCAAGAGAAAAGAGCTTAAGGAATCCAAGGAATATTGGGCATAAGTTTATTGAAGAGACTTTTGAAGAATTGAAGATTAGTTTTGACAGTTCTTTGTTTCTAAAAGAAATTATGTGCTTCAAAGAAATGCTAGCAAAATGAGGTAAATCGTTTGCCTTTGAGTCTCATGAAATTGAGTGTGTGGATCCAAATATTATAATTCTAATGCTTATTTTCACTACACCACATGTACCTTAGAATTTGAGGCCAATTTCAGTGCCAAGGGCGCATTTACCGAATTTGGTGGAATTATTGAAAAAAAAGATGAAGATGAAGATTTTGGAGCCTATTTTTGCACCATATTCTAGCCGATTTTTTACAATGCCTAAGAAAAATGGATCATTATGATTTATTCAAGATATGCAACCAATAAATGCAGTGACTATCAAGAATACAGGAATTGGACCGATAATAGATGAATTTGCTGAAGCATTCGCAGGAAGGGCAATCTATTTAATGGATGACTTGTATTCAGGCTATGACCAATTTCAACTTGCAAAAGAGAGTAGAGACATGACAACGATGAGAACGCCACTTAGATTGGTTAAAATGTATACTCTTCCTCAAGGTGCTACAAACTCAGTTGCACATATGATGAATGGGATGAAGAAGGTATTGAGGGATTTTATTCTTGAGAAGACTATGCCTTTTCTAGATGATGTTCTTATAAAAGGGTGTAAAGAAGATGACAAGGATAAAACTTTAGCTAAGAACGGGTGTTACAAGTATGTTATTGATCATATACAAGATTATGAAAGGATATTGATTCGGCTTGAGGAAGTTCATCTTACATTATCGGATATAAAATCTACATTTAGAGTATGAGAAGTTGTAATTGTTAAACATTTATGTGGATTTTATGGAAGAAAACCAAATCCAGCCAAAGTTGATGCAATTGGAAGAATGAAAGAAGATTGCAGCTCTTTAATAGAGGTGCATAGGTTTTTGGGTGCATGTCTATTCTATCACATTTGGATTCTTTACTATACTCATGTAGTAGATCCATTGTATGAGTTATTATGCAAAGATTATCATTTTAAATGGAAAGAAAAGCATATCAAAGCAATATAAATGTTGAAGAAATTATTGATATCACCTCGAATATAGAGAAAAATTGATTATAAGTGCAATAGACTAGTGATTCTTACAGTGGATATTAATCCAATTGCCATTGGATGGACTGTGGGTCAAGATGATACAAATGAACATAGATTTGTAGTTTGATTTGAAGCTAAGATTTGGAATATATGCCAACATGTATATTCTTAGGCGAAAAGAGAATTATGGAGAGTTGTTTCAGCTATGAAAGATAAAAAGGACTATTTAATTGGAACAACAGTGGTGGTTGAAATAGATTGTTTGCCTTTGTCAAGGACATACTTGTTAGAACTTTTTAGAAAATTTTAGAAGTTTCTTAGAACTCTTTAAAACCTTTTAGAGCCTTCTAATATCTTCCTAGTTGGTAGAAGTTACTTGAGAAGCTTCTTAGTTAGTAGAAGTTATATGAAAAGCTTCTTAGTTGGTGGAAGCTACTTGAAAAGCTTCCTAGTTGGTGGAAGTTGCTTGAGAAGCTCCCTAGATGGAGAAAGCTGCTTGAAAAGCTTCTTAGATAGAAGTATATATTGGAGTCGAGGCTGAAGAGTTCTTTAGTCTCGACAACACATCTCTTGGAGCTCTAGCTCGCCTCTCTAGTGTTGTTTTTGTACTCATCTGATTAATCCAATTTCTGCCAGTTCTTCTTGAACTTCTTCTTTAGACTTCAAGTCTATATTCTGTGTCCGTGATATTAATCCAGATCTTGCCAGTTCTTCTTGAACTTCTTATTTAGACTTCAAGTCTATAATTTGTGTCCATGACAATTTGTCGAGACTACTCTCATCTTGGATATCAGAGCTAGTTCCTTCTTGTTGGAGTGTGGATTACCCCTCTTCTTGAAGGTACACTAGTATTTTAGAGGTTGCGAATTACCCTCCTCTAAACTAATATCTTTATTGTCATAATATTGAAGTTTTATTCTTCTTGGAGAGAGTGGATTATCCTTCTTCTTGAAGGTCTTAAGGCGTTTTAGAGGTTGCGGAGTACCCTCTTCTAAATCAATATTTCTTCCTTATAGAAACAATTACTTCCTTTCTCTTATAATGGTTGGAGGTCAAGATATTAATATGAGTGAAAGTTTGGAGTCCAAGATAGACGCCATTATGAATGCTCTTGCTACGTTATCACAGAGAACTACGGTGATGGAAGGAGTCTTTGCAAGACTTCATAATGATGGAGCATCCGGAATAGCACAATCTAGGCTTCATCAGCCTTGAGCTTCTGCACCAGAAGAAGCAGCTTTACCTGTGGTTCAACGAGAACCATTACTTCCACAATAAAAAGAACCTCGAATTAGCCTTCCAAACAAGTTTGATGGTACACGCTCCAAGTTTTGAGGTTTCATCAATCAAATCAAATTAATAACAGCTCTACAACCTGAACGTTATCCGACGGAGGAATCACGCGTTGGATTGGTTGGAACTTTGCTTACGGGACAAGCTCTATCGTGGTTTGCTCCTCTATTTGAAAAAGGATCATCGATTTTGAATAACTTTGAGATTTTTTTGAAAGCATTTGCAGAAGCATTTGGCAAGCATGACAAGGCTCGGTGGACTACAACAAAAATTTGATTGCTACGACAAGGGACTTGCTCTGCATCAGTCTATGCATCGGATTTCAGGCAATTGGCATGCGACATCAATTGGAATGAAGAAGCATTGATGAGCCAATTCTATTGGGGTCTAAGGGACGACGTGAAGGATTTGTTATTATCTCTTCCTGATCCACGAATGCTCAATAAAGTCATTAGCCAAGCTGTAAAGTGTGATAACCGCTTATTTCAACGTTGCCAAGACCAACGCTCTAGACAATATACAAGTCATTGCAGCGCAATTATATCGACAAGTAGCCTAAATTCACAAGCGGAGACAGAGGACATGCAGATTGATGCGATACGTATCAAATCCCTTACTCCAAAAGAAAAGAAGCAGCGTATGGAGAAAGGTTTGTGCTTTTATTGCGGTGGAGAAGGCCATAGAGTTGGAAACTGTCCGAAGAAGCAAAATGGACACAGCATCAAGAATAGAAGTGCGTTTATTCAGGAAAATGAGGATGCCCAGCCACAATACGAACCATGCGGCTGGACAAATCAAAATCAGGTTCCTCTCTTTCTACTCAACCTGCCTGTTGTTTTACAATTCCTTTGTCTTTTGGTCTTGAAAAACTAAAAACCTTAGCCTTATTAGATTCAGGAGCATCTGCTTGTTTCTTAGACCAAGAATTTGCTAAGCGTCACAAAATTCCCCTAGTACAAAAATTCAAACCTGTTCACGTAGAAATAATAGATGGACGACCTTTATTATCTAGTAGTGTCACCCATGAATCAGAACCTATAGAAGTGACGTTTAAAGACC
>JAWRVF010002193.1:0-15252 GCA_036785485.1 Physcomitrellopsis africana
TCCTGCAGTTGCTTTTCATCGTTCCACGATGAGTTTTCCACCGCCAGGTTGACGTTCGAGGAGTACGACCCTGAGGCGTTCGAGTAGATTCGAGTCGCAGCCTCCCGCAACGACACCCCTAGAGTCTCCACCTGCTCCAACGCGTGCTTGCGCACAAAGTTCATCTCCACAGGCTCATCCAGCTCTGCCACAGTCTTCACTGCTCTGTCCAGCAAGTTCATCTGAAAATAAACACCACCATCGCGCACGCATTCATTAGCTCATTCAACGTGGAAGTACCATCCCCCAGTAGGTATCCATGACCCCAGCCAAATATCACCGCTCTTTCCAGACAGTGTACAATGCACGACAAAGTGAGAAAAGTTAACGCCAGGCATCCACAAAACCCACCTGGTTGATGAACAGGTCCCTGAACACGCCCGAGCAGTTCACCACCACGTCAACGCGAGGTCGTCCAAGCTCCTCCAGAGGCACTGGCTCGATCTTGTTCACACGCCCCAACGAATCGGGCACTGGCCGAACACCCACCATCCACAACACCTGAGCAAGAGACTCCCCATACGTCTTGATGTTGTCCGTACCCCACAACACCAATGCGATCGTCTCCGGGTACTTGCCACCGTTCTCTATCTTTTGACGCTCCAGCAGACGATCCACGACAACCTTCGCGCTCGCTAGAGCCGCAGCCGTCGGAATGGCCTGGGGGTCCAAAGCGTGGATGTTCTTCCCCGTTGGCAGTACGTTCGGGTTCCTGATCGGGTCTCCTCCTGGACCAGGCTCCACGAATTTCCCTTCCAATGCTTGCTTCAACCCGCCTAGCTCATTGTCCGCTACCACCTGCTTCAAGCAGAACGCCAAAAACTCGAACAAAGTGGTCATCTTCGCCTGATCCACGTTCCTGAACTTCGTGTTCCGCAGAGCATCCATCCATGGCTCCTTCTTTGCGAAACCAAATAGGTTGGCCAGACCATTCTGCACGTTCACCACCTGACCGGCTTTGTTCGTCGTCTTCGCCACGAACGCACCCACCACTTCACGGCTCGTCTGTGTGATCTCGTTCAGCAGCGTCACATCCGCAAGCACACCCCGATCACTACTCCTGTAGACGTCCTCAATCTCACGCCCCACGGCCTGAGCCAATAGCCCTGGCAACCCAGCGATGTCCTCCTCCGGTCTGTCGATGGCAGCAATGTTCACAAGCGTTGCCACCGCCTCCTCGGCGCTCGGAGGCTCTCCGATCACGTGCAGCCCGCAAGGCAGCAGCCTCGACTCGATCTCCATGAGCTTCCCATACACCCTACCCACCACGGTGTCCCTCTCGTCGGCTGACAGCTCCGCCTCCTCGCCAGGCAGTTCCACGTCCTTGTCCAGGTTACACTGCCTCGCAGTGCTGATAATACTCGACACGATCTGTGCACCACGCCCAGAGTCCTTCAACGACTGGTAAGACGAGATCAGCTCGCTCAGCTGCTTCAGTCCCTTGTACAGACCAGCATTCTCGGCAGGGGGTGTCAGGTAGCTGATAGTGTTGGCATAGCTACGCCTCTTCGCAATCGTAGCTTCTGACGGGTTGTTCGCAGCATAGTAGTAGATGTTGGGGATGTTCCCGATCAAACTGTCGGGGTAACAGATGTCGCTCATGCCCACCTGCGCCATAAAAACCAAGCAGACCTTAGCAACGCCAAACCCTTCTACCTAGTGCATGCGATGCCCATTCCTTCACTCAACATAACTTCAATCTAAGCACTCGCATCTACTCCACGAGGTTCCAAACACACCACCCTGATCATGCCCGTAACCCCCAGTAACATCATCACCACGAACAAGTGGGATACTATGCCAACCTGCTTTCCGGGCATAAACTCCAGTGATCCGTGAGTTCCAAAGTGCAGAACAGCATCCGCCTTGAAGATCTTCTCCAAAAACGTGTAGTACGCGGCAAACCCGTGGTGAGGGCTCGCCGACTTCGAAAACAGAAGACGCATCGGATCTCCCTCATATCCGAATGTAGGCTGGACACCGATGAACACGTTCCCAAACTGCTTTCCATACACCAGCAGGTTCTGCCCGTCTGAGTTCAGAGTCCCCGGAGCCTTGCCCCAGCTCTCCTCCAGTGCCTTCGCATAAGGAGTCAGCTGATAGTACTCCCGTGTCGGCATCTTGTACGCGATATTCAGATCGGGACTGCTGAACCGAGCTTCCTTATCGTGAATCACCTCCTCTATGAGTGCCTCCGACGACTCGGGAAGCCCCTCCACGTTGTACCCGTCAGCCTTCAACTCCTTCAACACACTGTAAATGGACGAGAACACGTTCAGATACGCGGCGGTCCCGACATTTCCCTTGTCAGGGGGGAAGCTGAACACCGTGATCGCCAACTTCTTCTCCGCCTTCGCCAGCCGCTTCAGGTTAGCCCATTTGATGGCTCGAGTGCACAGCTGGTCCACGCGGTCGTGGAGCGCATGGGACTTGCCTGCAACCATCAACCACGCTCCCCCGTCAATGCTACTGTCTCAACCACCCACATTTGACCAAGCCACTACACTCTCGCACTCAGAGACTTGCACTACACACCTCTCCCCTATAGCAGAGTGTCCCTCCACGTGAAATTGCGCTAACTCAGAATCACCCCTGCAAAACACCTCTACACAGAAGCCGTACCTGTGCGACTATCACGCCCGGAGAACACGATTGGCTCCAAACCTCCGTCCAACTCGGGTAGGGCAACTTGGAGAGCAACCTGAATAGGGTGCAGTCCCAAAGTGCTGCCCAGCCATTCCTCGGTCGTCTGGAATACCAAAGGAAGTGCAACCAAATACGGCACATCCAGCTTTGACAAGGCTTCAATGGCCTTAGGATGATCCTGGCTTGCGGGTCCACCCACGAGAGCAAATCCAGTCAGAGAAACCACCGACTGAACCAATGACTTCTTCGTGATCGGGTCGTAGAAGAACCGCTCCACGGGCCCAGAGAAGTCCAGGCCACCTAACGTTCATCAAAGCAGCCACACAAGATTCAGCGGCGCACACATGTCATCTTCGTCCATACCACACACTTAGCTCTACCGTCCATACCATGTCCTCAGCTCTACCGTCGTGCCAACAGTTCCCGCGTCAGGCAATTAAGCATGCAAATTTCACCACGTTACAGTACGTGTCTGCTGTTGCAGAGCCAACCACATCAGAACATTTCCTAAGATTGCAGTGTTGCCCCTGGGCTTGTATCGTCAGAGAAATTCACCTGCAAAAATTGGCACCACCTTCGCACCCCGCGCCTCCATCTCCATGACCACGGCGTCATAGTGACCGTGATCACCAGTCACGATGTGGCTTCGCTGCAACACAATCCCCACCACCGGCGCCTTTGGGTCCTTCAGGGCCTCGTTGGCATCGCGTCGAGTTCCATACCAATTCAAGTACTCCTTAATGTCGTCGTACATCTGAGGGGCCATCGGGTGCCAGATGCCCGTGTCCAGAAACACCACAGGGTCGTCGTACTCCAACTTCTGGCCCGTCAATGCCGGGACGTACGCGTTCGATATCATCACCAAAAAGTTCTCCAGGTTCTCGGGAGAGCCTCCCAGCCAGAACTGCAAACTCATCATGAAGTTCCGCGCATCTTGAGCCTTGTCGCTCGGCAGGTACTTCAACACCTTCGGCAGCGTGCGAATGAGTTTCAACATGCCCTCCTCGAAGTTCCCTACATTCTCCTTCCTCTTCCTCCTCATGAACTGGGCAATTGCACTCTTCGATTGCCCCAGCTGAGACATCGAGAATGTTCCCAATTTGTTCAACCTCATCACCTCTGGCATGGACGGAAACACTACCACCGCGTCCATCCTGTCCCTGTTGGCTTCCACTACCTCCTTCACCTTCTGGGCCAGCTCCTCCACGAATATCAATGATCCAATGAAGACGTTCGCTTCGCCAACATCCTTCTTGAACGTCTCGAAGTTCTCTGCGTCACGCAGCTCCTCAACAAGGTACCCCACAACCTCGATCTGCACCTCCTTGCGGGTCCTGTTGATATTCCTCACGGCGGCTGAAAGGGAGGATTGGTACTGCGCTTCCAACACCACATACACCACCTTCACCACCGGCACTCCCGGCCTGGACACAGGGACAATGCGTCTCACCTCTGGCCTCGTCTGGGTGAACATGCCGCCACCTCCCATCATTGCCTTGGGAGCCACACGCTGCGATGTCTGACGTTCGGCCGCCCTCGGGACCGGCACAACCACTGGAGAGCCATGCAACTCGGACTGCGAGGTAACGGCGGTGAATTAGGCCAATGCACAATGTCTCCCCGGTTCATGCAAATTCCGCCAGCATGTTTTCGTACGACTCAGTACATACCATGACAATCTTAGACTCAATCCCTCGCGGCTTCTATGCGGGTCATTACGCCCGAAAGCTTGCGAATCGGAGCCTATGCCCCTAAACCCACATATCTCTCTCACAGGAACAACAGAATTGCGAAAGTCCCAAAACGGTAACGAACCTTGCCAAGTTTGCTCACATCGCGTACTTGCTTAATTCCCTCGAAGATTGATTGCAGACCACCCAAACCGGCTGCCATTCAACAAAATTACGCTCCATCATTGCTCCGCAACACCACATTCCATTCATCCACCACAGTCTCTCCTCAAGCACGTCCACTATCTCCATTGCCCACAAAATGCACAAATTATGGCAGAACGAGAAGAGATAAGGTAGGTACCTCGGCATTGGGCGCGCGCACCCTGGGGGACGACAGGCCGGTTCAGAGGAGTCACGCCGCAGGACGACGATGCCACGGTCGCCGAGAATGGAGACAAGGCCGCCATCTCCACTCACTCCCACAACTCCTACCTCCCACCAATCGCTCAGAATTCAATGCCCTAATGAAAAACCTGGGCTGCGAGAGACTAAAACTTACAGCTCTAGCAAACCCAGCAAGGAGCCAAGTTCCAATGCGGTCCAATGCCAAGGCAGGCAGACAGGAGAGACAGGAGAGAAGAGAAGGGGGAGTAATCCTATAAGGGTGCTAGGCACACCTCGACTTGAGAGCAACTTAACTCCTAGGTGGACTACGCCCGAGCGAATATAATTAGGCGAATTGGATTGAGGTTTGTGGCAACGGAGAGATGCACGGCAGACGATGTCAGCACACGCCCGAGGCGCACAAGATTGATGCATCTCTCTCGCGGGATTTTTTACTACTGGCGTAGGGCAGTCTAGCGGAAAGGATGCAGCGAAATCGAGTGGATTGGACTTCGCCGATGCTCATTGGCTGTGTGCGGTCACGGGATCTCCCGCGCCTTCCGGATTTGCTCTCCATCGCACGGTCTTCCGTCCCTCCGCACCGCCCCGGGGCCGGATGAGCGCGCGGCTCCGTGACTCCGTGAGCTTGCTTTGCTTCACGGCCTGCAATTCAATTCACTCGCTTTGCGCTTCGTGGTTGTAGGTGTGCGTTGCTGCGGTTCCTCTCTGTTTCCTTCCCTTCCGTGCGTGACCGTGGCGCCCTCTGGGCGGTAACGGACGGGCGGACGGACTCTACCGTCGCTCCTGCTGCTTCTGCTGCTGGAGTTGTCCACGACACGCCGCTCTGGCTGCTTTGGTGTCTGCCTTTAAGAACTCATAAACGAACGAACGACCGAACGAACGAGAACGAGAGAAGGGTGTGGATGGAGTTGGTGGCTGAGGGTTTGGTTGAAGGTAATGAGTCAGGTCTCGACTCATCCTTGCTTGCTCTCTCAAGCCTCTCTCCTCCTCTCCTTCTCTTCTCTTGGAGAATTAATCTCAACTCACGGAAGATACTCCAACTTAAAACAATAGGCACTCTGGGGGAATAAGTATCTCTTTATTTGTGTAAATTATCCTAATTTTACTTATGTAAGCCCAATGCATTTAAGAACTCCCAATTTAGTATCATTTGTGGTTTAGGAAAATATGTATCTTTGGACTCATAGATAAATATATTCACTCCAAATCATCATAGGTTGTTTGGAAGAATAAGATTTTTTCATGTTCATGGGTTTGTTTTTTGTGTGTATTATGCATATTGATACTTTGGCATGTTTACAACTCTTTTTATTTTTGTGTCTCCATGTCACCCCCTTCTCATTTTTTCCATTAGTCTATATATATATATAGCATTTTTGGTACTTTGAAAATAATTATATCTCTCATGCATATCCTTTTGTATGAGGTTTTTTTTTTTTTTTTTTTTTTTTTTTTTGTTATTTTCTTAGATTATTTTGTCTTATTCTCTAGTGCACAATCTACAAAGAGCAATGTATTGTTTTTACACATTCTCTAATCTTTTTATTTTCAAATTAGTTTCTATATCAAATATTTTTAGTGGTAAATTGGTAATCTTATCCTATAAATATTTATTAATAATATATTACACACATAAGATTTACTCTAATGATTATCTAATTAACATAGATATATAGAAATTGGTAAAAATAGATTAATTTGTTAATATCTTATAGAGAAGCTTCTTAAAAGCTTCATAGATACGGTTTTATCTTTATACATGCCTATAAGTGATTGGTAAATTAAAAATGTGGTCAACAAGTTAGTCACGTGTCACACATGTTGGTAGCTTATAGAATAATCTAAATATGCGGCGCACATATAAAAAACTTGTCTTGGAAGTTTAACACATGTCTTGTAAATTGAATACATATTGGAGGTCTTATAGAATGCCACCATGTAACTATTAGATAGATAGTATTTATAGAGACAAAAGTAAAGCCTTCTTTATTCTTGTTAGCTCTTTTCTTGTTTTTGGTCTAGTTCAAGAGTCTTTGTATTTTTTAATCTTTAATAATAGTTATTCTAATTTTTTTTTTAATATATATATATATGTTTTTTTTATTTTCTTTTGACATAGATTTCACTGATTCATGCATCTTCTTTCAATGTGTGTCTTTGATAGATTAACAAGTATCACATATAATATGAAAGCTTTGTCTTTTCTTGATTAAGAGTGGATTATTCCTTTTTCTTTATAAGACATAAGCATATTAGAAGTTATAGATTATCCACTTTTAAACTAATATTGTTCCTAGAATTTGTTTATTTTATTATTTTTTATTATTTTTTTCCTTGAGTGTTTTATTCTACATTTCTTGAGTGAGAGTAAACACCTTCTTTTCTATTGTATTATTATAATAGAGCTTGGTGAAATGAAGAGCCGAATGGTACAAATATAAGAGCAAATGAGAGAATTAATGCTTGCAATGCATCAACTCAATGTACCACTATAAACAACAATAAGATCAGCAAGAAATGAAGATATAGAGATGATTGGAGCTGCTTCAATGTCTACACCAAATCATACTACTTCATCTATGATGGAACATTGTTCAAATATCAAAGAACCAAAAATTGGTTTGCTTGAGAAGTTTGATAGTATAAGATTTAAATTTCAAGGATTCATCAATCAAGTACAACTAGTAATTGAACTTCAACCTCAAAGTTATCCAACTCAGGGATTACAAGTTCAATTTATTAGAACACTACTTTTAAATTTTATTTTATTGTAGTTTTCATTGTTTTTTAAATGACAGGATTCAATATTGGATAATTTAGAGGCATTTTTAGTGAAGTTTCAATCTATGCATGGAAAACATGATGCAATTCGTATTATAACTAATAAGATCCATATCTTGTGACAAAACAATCAATTAATGATATTATATGCTTTACAATTTTGACAATTAGCGATTGATATCAAGTAGGATAATACTGCACTCACCAACCAATTTTTTTATAAATTATAATATGAAGTAAATAAATTGATGCTTAACTTACTTGATCCTTAGACATTGAATCATGCAATTGACTTTGTTGTGAAATATGACAATCTACTTTTTGAATTTTGATCTAAGAGTTGCACAAAGAAGCCTTAATGTTATTATTATTATTATTATTATTATTCAATAATAACATCGACGTCTTCTCAATATATTTATTTAGAAATAAAAGACATGCAAATTAACATGGTATGTTTTAAATCTCTTAATGAATAAAAAAAAGACTCATTGTCATCAAAAAAATTGTGCTTATATTATAGAGAATCTAAGCATACTATTCAATATTATCCAAAGAAACAATGCAACTATAAAATGAAAAGCATGGCTATTAGAAAAGATAATATATTAAGAAATGAGTTTATCCAACTACAATAAAGATCTTGCGGCTAGAATCTTGTACAACTCCTAATAAAGGTCTTATTCTCTCTTCAAAATCTTTTCTTTGTTTTATAATAGATATATGTTTGGGACCTAAAAATTATAAAGTCTCTATCTTGCTAGATTCAAGAGCCTCAATATGTTTTTCAGATGAAGAGTTTGTTAAAAGTTATAAAATAATTTTAGTACAAAAAACTAAATCTATACATGTAGAAGTCATAGATGGTCATCTATTGTCTTTTGGAGATATTATTTATAAAACCCTTCCTAGAAATGTTACAATAGATGGTCATAATAGTTATATAATTTTTAAAATAATTAAATCTCTTTTTAATCTAGTCATTTTAGATTTATCGTGGCTAAAAAAATATAATCCTTGAATAGATTGAATTTTTTATAGACTTAATTTTTCTCAAAATATTAATGAGATTCTTATTAACTAAGTGAAAAGCCATAAATCTAGTATAGTAAAACTTGTACTTGTAGGTACAAAACCTTTTATGAATGCAACAAAAGAAAGATCACATTTTTTTATTTATGCTACACCCATTTCTAATAGTAGGAAGACTTCAAATGACATTCCAAGGTAATATTAAGTTTATCAAGATATTTTTAAGAAGAAGAATGTAGATATTTTTTTGAAATATTGTCTATATGATTGCTCAATTAATCTCAAAGAGAAAATTCAACCTCCATTTGGACCACTCTATAATTTAGCATAAAATAAATTGCTTGAATTCAAAAAATATATTAATGAATACTTGGCTAAGAATTTTATACACCATTCAAATTTTCCACCAAAAATTTCTATCTTATTTGTAAAAAAAAAAGATGGAGTACTACATATGTGTGTAGATTATCAATGATTCAATAAGATTATCATTAAGAATAGATATCCTCTATTTTTGATATTTAGACTTTTTGATTAATTAAATCAAATTAAGATCTATACAAAAATAGATCTATAAAGAACATACAATCTGGTCCATATCAAAGAAAGAAATAAATGAAAGATCACATTTTAAACAAGATATGGATACTTTGAATATAATATTATATCTTTTTGACTCACAAATATATCAACTACTTTTTAATATCTCATGAATGATATTTTTTGTGATTTCTTAGATAATTTATTATTTATTACTTAGATAATATTTTAATCTATTCTAAAAATACATAAGAATATGAATTACACATTTGTTGTATATTACAAAAACTTAGAAATAGAGGATTGTATACCAAGAGAAAAAAATATATATTTCAAACTATTCAAATTGACTTCTTAGAATACATCATTTTGAATAATGGTCTCATGATGGATGCTAAGAAAGTCTAGACAATCATAGATTGGAAGATTTTAAAAATAATAAAGGATGTATAATATTTTTTGAAATTTACCAATTATTATCAAATCTTCATCAAGAATTTTTTTCAAGTTGGAGCTTCATTTATATGCTTAACTTGTAAAGACAAATTTAAGTGAAGTAAAGAAGCAGAAGTATCATTTGAAGCTTTGAAGATAGTTTTTACTTCTACACCAATCTTATATTGTATCAATTTTTTCAAGTCATTTTGTATAAAAACAAACACATCAAACTTTGCCTTGAGCATGGAATTGTGACAAATGGAAGCAAATGATAAATTCCATCTAGTAGCTTTTTATTCTAAAAAATTTTCAATAACGCAGATCAACTACAAAATCCATAATAAAAAACTTTTTATAATTGTAGATTCTTTTTAAGAATAGCATCACTATCTAAAAGACACTTTTAATCCAATCACCATACATATAAATCATAAGAACCTTGAGTACTTCATGTTAGCATGCATATTGAATTATCATCAAGCTTGTTAGTATATATCTTTGTCAAAATTTGAATTCATTATTACTTATCGGCCAAAAAAAAAATAATGTCTATCTAATGCCCTTTCTAGATGTTCTTATCTTATACCAAAAGAAAGGAATGTAGTATTTGATCAGCAAAGAATGATCTTCTTGAAGCCGAAGCAATTTCATCTTCAAATAATAAAATCAACATTGATTGTTGATTCAACTTTTTTCAAGCAAATTCAGTTAAATATGTTCTAAAATCCTCTTATTTATAATATTAAGAATAATTCTTCTAAGTCTCATGGTATTGTAAAGTTTGAATTCAATGACAATCTATTCTATTTTAAAAGACACTTATATTCTAGAAGATGAAACACAATTACATGCTCTTAAAGTTCATCATAACTTTCTTGCAGTATGACATTTTAGATATAAAAAGACTTTATAATTAATATTAAGAGATTTTTAGTGGTCTCAAATGTGGAAGGTTGTAAAAGAGTTTATATAGTTGTGCAATATTTATTTAAGATAAAAAATTCCTTGTCATTGATCTTACGCACTTCTCCAACCATTACTTATATCAGAACAATCTTGGTGTTTATTTCTATGGATTTATATCATAGATCTTTTAAATTCAAGTTTGTATAATTCCATATTCATGATTATAGATTATTTCATCAAGATGGTATATTTTGTATTGTATATAAAATCTATTATAAATAAATAAATAAAAACTAAACTTTTCTTTGATAATATCTATTGTTAGTATAGATTATCAAGGAATATTATATTAGATAGAGAGATACAATTTGTATCAAAATTTTAAAGAATCTTTTTTAAAATATTAAAGATAAACATAAATTATCTTCAACTTTCTACCTTTAAACTAATAAACAAATAAAATAGATAAATCAAGTTTTGAAATAATATTTGAGGTATATAATCAACTATTATGAAGATGATTAGATAATTCTTTTATTATTGGCAGAGTTTGCTTACAATAAATCAGTACATTCTTTTATTCAACAAATTCCATTCTTTGCCAGTTATAGTTATCATCTATGACTTCATATTTTTGACTTTTAAAAAATTAATAATTTTATAATAAAAGATTTGACAAATTGGTTGTCAAAGCTACATACAACAATATAGGCACAATTAAAGAAAGCTCAAGAATGAAAAAGATCAATACAAATGTCTATCATAAGAAATAAGTTTAATTCCATGTGGGCAATAAGATATAGCTATTTTGTCATAATATCAATACTATTCATCCTTGTAACAAGCTAGATTATTATAGGCTTGGATCATTTTTATTTTATCAATAAATCAATCTAATTGTTTATCAATTATACTTATTAGAATCTATGAAGATCCATTATATTTTTTACATGCCATTGATTGAATCATACAAAGCAAAGGATATACAAGGAAGAAGACAAATACCACTACCTCTTATAAAAATAAATAATAATGAAGAATTTGAAATAGAAGAAATTTTGAATTCAAGACGATGTCAAAATTGATTGAAATATCTTATATATTAGCGAGGATATGATATTAATAAACACATATACAAGCCATTTAGGAATCTAGTATATATATCAGCTAAAGTCAATGCATTTCATCAATGACATCTATCAAAATTAAAATGAAGAGTCAAAAAAATCTTTCCTATAAAACAAAGTATATTCAATAGAAATTTTATTCTATCTTGTACCATTGTTAGTTATTCTTTTTAGATTTTTTAGTACCAAAAAGATGAAAAATCAATAATTAGCAAATTTAGCTCAAGAGCTATTGTTTATTGATTTATCAGACAAGACATTATGACTATTATAACCTTCAAGATGATAGAATAGAACTAAAGATCCTTATGAACAACATGTTCTCTCTTTGATTGATGGCAAGATATAATTTATTTGGTATCACAATCTTGAAAGAGACTTTTAGTATTTGATGATATTTTTAGAGATAGAAACTATTCTTAATGGTATTCCAAAGAAGTTATAAAGGCCTTAATAATGATCAAATATTAGGGTGATTATCTTGCCTTGGTATGAAACATTATATATGGCTAAGAGGACCTATCAACTACTTTTAAAAGAAACAAAGATCACAGTATATAGCAATTATAATTCAATACATTTTGAACTTCCTCAACATGTAATCACCACTCCTTGCAGAATTCATAGCTAAAAGAAAAAATAATGTTATGAATATAAGATTTACTATAATATTTATCTAATAGATAAAAATAGATAAAAATATATTAATTTGATAATATTTTATAAAGTAGCTTCCTAAAAGCTTCATAGATGTGATTTCATCTTTATACATATCTTAGTTAATTCATAGGTTAAAAACTTGGCCAACAAATTAGCCATGTGTCACACATATTGATAACTTATAGAACAAGCTAAGTACATGGCACATATATAAAAAACTTGTCTTTTAATTTTAATACATGTATTCTAAATTGGATACATATTGGAGATTCTATAGAAAGCTGCCATGTAGCAATTAAGTAGATAGTATATATAGAAACAAAAATAAAGCCTTCTTCACTCTTGTCAATTCCTTTCTTGCTTCTACTCTAGTTCAAGAGCCTTTGTATTTTCTAATCTTTGGCGATAGCCATTTTAATTTTTTTTTAATTATATAGATTTTTTTTTTTTTTTTTTTTTTTTTTTGTTATTTTTCTTTGACATAGATTTTACTGATTTATACATCTACTTTTAGTTTGTGTTTTTGATACAATAATATAATGCATGATCAATTGGGTCACCTCATGGGCATTTTGAATTTTGCAATCTGAAATTGAAATAAGAGAATCCATGTAAATATAGCTTGTTGCTTTTATCTAAGCCAGTTTGAGTTTTAAATATATCTACATATATTTTAAAATTATAAATTTTTATGTCATTAGTTGTTAATATAAAGATTAATAAATATAATAAGATTCATATTTTAAATTATATGTATGTATATTTATTTTCATTATAAGTCAAATTAGCATAGATTTTCAAGCAATGGTTTTGAAGGATTTCTCATTTTCTAATGTCATTGATTTTATGGTCACAATTGTATTTAATATATTGATATGATTGACATGTATAAAAAGTTTGTTGTAATTCACCCTATCTCACAATTTCTATGCATAAGTTGTGTTGGAATATAATCTACATTCTTATATTAAATTTACAAGTTATTTACTTCAAGGTAATCCACAGTCTTGCTTTAAATTATTCACTTTGTATTTCTCAAGCAGAATTTATTACAAAAATTTCCATAGAGTATGTGATTTATAAAGTCAAGAAATACATCTTTAAACTTGAACTGTAGGTATCAAATTTTATATCTGTTTACAAAACATTGAAGTGCTTATTTTGCTTTGAAACAATTTTTTTTGATAATACTGTTTTTTAAATCTTATATGATTCATATTTCAAAGTAATTACTAACTTTAGATGAGAAATTGGCTTTTAATGTATATTGATATTTAAAATAATAAAATAATATAAAATTTATTTTATAATTAATCAAAAATCTCTTGTATGATTATTGAGAAGGATTTTTTTGGAAGCAATGAGCAATATGATTGTTTACTGCTTGTGATTGCTGTTGTTACTCAAAGTGGTCTTGAAATGCTTAAATTAAATATATTTGACATTATATTTTTCAGATTCATAAATTATAATCATTACTTATTGCAAATAGTGGAATTTTTTTTATATTTTGTAGAGCAGCATGATAGCTTTGTTAGTGTTATTTATACAAATAAAATGGTATTGCATTAAGTGCATCTTCTATTTAAGCAGTTATTAGAAAAATCCATAGATTATAATTTTATAAGTTCAAAAATTATATATACTGTAGAGTACTATAGTACTTTTTGTACATATAATAGTAATTTCTATAATCATAGATTAAACAGTATAGGCCTTTGTACAAGTTTGATATGGAGCTTTATTGAATTTTTATAAAGAAGGATTTGATTAGTATTAAATGAAAGAGCAAGCATTATAATAGCCATTCATCTACAATATATTTGTGAAAAATGACAAGTGAATAATTTTCATATGTCATGATTAATAGATCTACATGAAATTTTTATATTAAATATTTTTTTAATGTAGTATAATTTATTTTTTTAAAAAAGTTTTATTTTTTTTAAAAAAAGAATATGTGTATATATATATATATATATATATATATGTGTGTGTGTGTGTGTGTGTGTGTGTGTATATATATATATATAATCAAAATACTTTTGTGGTAGTTTTTTTGAATGTGTTGAGACAAAATAATGATAGCTATACTACAACTTTGCTTTTATAAAAGCATTTGACATATCTATTATAGATTTTTATTAAATGAACTACAAAATCTTAATAGTATTAGAAGTGTTGTATGTTGGATGCAACATTAGTCTATAATATTCTTTAAAAGTTAAAAAAAAAACAACCATATTACAAGCTAGTGCATTAACTAAAGATGTATTAGAAATAATAGTAATAAAATATGCATATTGGTACTTTTTTGCCACAATTTTTATAAGTAGGTACCAAATTCATCTAACATAATATGATTGTTTTAAATTTTAATTAATTGTTGCAATACAAAGATATATAATATTTTATTATAAGAAACCAAATTTTAAATAATAGATATTAATTACCAAGTTGCAAAGAATTTATTTTATTTTAATTATTTTAACTTTAAAAAATTATAACATATTAATATTATATTTTATTACTATAAAAAAATAAATAAAATAAAAAATAAAAAATAAATTTTTTTTCTAAGAACAAAAAAATAAATTTTAAACCACTTAGATTATAATTGAGAAAGATTTTTGAATATCAATAGCTTTTATATGGTTGAAATATTTTTTTAGTCAATAAAAGAATTACAAAAAACATTGCTATCTATATAAACACTCATACTAATAGCTTTAGAAAAATCTAGATCTAAAATTTAATTAACTAGAGTTAGATATATCTTTACAAAGTAAAAATTACTTTTGAGGTGAACTTAAGCTTTGCTATAGTAAATTCTAATGGAGTTAATTTTAAAGACTCTATCTTATAAACAATACTAGATAAAAATATGTTGCTTGTGAAATTTTAGATTGTAGATTGGTTTAAAAATACCTTTAAAATATAATGGTTATTAATGCATGTCATATAATCCATTAAAATATAACATTATATCTACATTTGTTTTTAAG
>JAWRVF010002194.1:0-15229 GCA_036785485.1 Physcomitrellopsis africana
TAGTTTTTTAAGCTAACAATTGATTTTGTTTTCAATATTTATGAAAAATTTTAGAGCAAGTGAATGGTGTAAAAAAGAACTATTGATACTAGAAGATTGACATCAACGTTGGAGAAAGAAGACAACCAACACCTAAGCAGATTAAGAGTTTTTTCTTTCAATTTATAAATTTAATTTTTTTTCAAATTTTGTGTGCTTGTTGTCAATTAGTAAATTGAAAAATTTGAAATTTTTTCATGAAGGCCAATACTTAATTTAATAACTACTGAGATTTTAAGTATGCTATAGGATTTAAATAAGATTGATTAGGATTTAAATAAGATTTATTTATGATATCTTTAAGATTTGTTTAGGATTTTTAAAAAATTTATTATGATTTAATTAGAATTCAATTAGGATTTGATTAGGATTTTTTAGAATTTTATTAGGATTTTATTAGAATTTTGTTAAAATTTTGTTAAGATTTGATTGGGATTTGATAAAGATTTCATTAGGATTTGTTAAGATTTACTTAGAATTGGTTATGGTTTTATTAGAATTTACTTAGGATGTCTTTAGAATTTCATTAGGATTTTTTAGGATTTGATTAGGATTTGATTAGAATTTTATTAGGATTTGATTATAATTTGATTAAGATTTCATTAGGATTTATTAGGATTTATTTAGGATTTTTTAGGATTGCTAGGAATTTATAATGATTTCTTTAGAATTTCTTTAAGATTGATTAGGATTTTTTTTAGGTTTTTTTGAGTTAGTTAGGATTTCTTGAAGATTTAATTTGGATTATTAACAACTATTTAAGGTTTATTTGGAATTGATTAGAGTGTGATGAGATATATCTAGGATTTTTTTAAGGTTGATAGGATGTACTTAGAATGATTAGAAGCTTATTTAAATTATCCAAGATTGCCAAAAAGATATTTTAACTTTAAAATAATTATAAAAAATATAGAACTTAAATAAAAAGTTCTATATTTTTCATAATTATTTTAAAATTAGAATTGGAATTTTCCTCTCAAAATAATTTCTTATAAAAGGTTTGTAGACATTCTCTTCTTGTTAATATTGTAGTTTCTTATAATTCTTCTTTTAACAATTTAAATTTTTTTTGCAGATATAAAATATTAAAATAGTTTTAATATTATAATCTATATCTTTCATTAATGTTTTTAAAATTAAATTAGTAATAAGAATTTATAATATAATTTAAGTTTTTTTAAGAACCTTATTTTAAAATCTATAGTATTAAGAGTAAATTTCTTATTATGGAGAAAATGGCTTTGTCATCTAAAGTAAAGCAACTTTTGACTTTATTCTAGATAATAAAGTTATTTTCTAAATTACTCTAAATAGGCTTTAAATTTATAAATATAAATATTAATTTTTTTATTAATTTTTTTAATAACCTATATAATTTATTATTCAAATAAATTCTAATAAAATTATTATAGTTTCAAATAATTTAAATGATACAATCCATACTTTATTAGAGGTTTAACATAATTGTATATATAAAATTATATAGTCTTTAACATAATTTATATTTATGATTAAATACTATGCATCTTTATTTGACTACTTATTTATATTACCTATGTCTTTGATAAGATATGTAAGAAGACTTGCAATAACTTCTCTTATAATTCATACCACAAGTAAGAAATCTATTCTATTTACCATAGTCCATAATTTTTTTTACTTTAAAAATTAAAGTCAATTTATACTTTCAAAAGTTAAAATATGATTAATATCAAACTTTGGAACATGATTGATAGCAATTCTTTGAGTTATAATTATAAAAAATTCTTTCACATTATTATTTGATTAAAATTACAAATTTGTTTATTTTTTGTGATTATTAATTCTTATGCATAATTTAATATTCTATATATATATATATATATATATATATATAATTTGGCATTCTAAAAAAGTGAATTTTTTTTAACTTTTTAATAATAGATATATCATTTATATATCTAACTCATTTATATATATATCTAACTCATATACTACATTCATGCTAACAATGCCTCAATTGCATTCAGGATACTCAAAGCACCGAATCGGCCAAAAGAACGTCGTCGGTGCTGCAAAGCTTTCGATGGTGAACTTGTCAAGTAACGTCGAGAATCTATCAATGAGTCGCACTACAACAAAGTCGGTAAATTTTCTTCTGAACCAAGTTTATGAAATGTCAGTATGTGACAGGTACTCCGATGACCCAGCAGACATAGTTTGAATGAACAACAGAAATACTCCTTGCATAGTAATCACCCAAACCCAGCTGGGTTCCGCACATAATAAGGTTCCCATCGTTGCCATGAAATTCATAAAACTCTGAAGAGGATCCAAACACTGACCTCGTGCTACTTGGTGCTTCGTGCTTGTCAAGTTGACTTGAAAATGAGTGCACATTACCGCAGGTTTGATGTCACTCTAGATAGCAAGACATGGGTTGTAGACTTCAATGTTGTTAACGCATCTGGTTCCAGTTCAAGAAGAGACTGTAGGTAGAGGGAATTTGCGCAATTCGGCAATCTCACCTTGAATCTAATCTGTTGGCAATTCTGAGAATATGAGATTTTTCCAACAATTTGGAGTAGCATTGCTCCTCTTCGAATTTTGGTGGCACAGCTTGCGTTACTTTCAAACCCTAATGGCCGGAGGATTGAACAGATATGGCAATTGAGGGCACAAATCAATAGTACAATTTTAGAGAGTGGAGTGGTCATCTGTGAAGGACCATGACATATCAAGCCTAAGGTAGCAACTGGTATTCGTTGTGCTGTGCTGTACTGAGTTCATCAGTACTCTCATTTCGATTGTCCGATCGCATGATGATGATGAGATCACCACGGGCTCCTAGCCTACTTCCTAGCACACTGCTATTTGCTTTAGTTTCTGTTTGTTTCATGATTGATTTGCTAGAGTCTACAACACAAGTGCGTGTCTGGAATATCCTCCCTATCGGTTGCTGATTTACCAAACCTTGCAGGACCATTGAGTTGCGATGACAGCAGCTTTGTGACATGAGAAAAATCTTTTCAGTAGGTTGTTCATCTATTTTCAGGTTTTTGATCACGTCTTACAAATGATAGTGCAGCTATGATCTATGAAGAGCACTTGTACTGACGATATCTGTGATCTTATTCTGTAGCTGATAGAATCGTCAAGGCTACAGACAATTCTTGCTATCTCAGTGGCAGTTCAACAGCGCTAAATGATGCAATCTGGGAGGTCTACCCAACAATGGCAACAAGTCCTTTGTTGGGAAGTAACAGGAGCACCAGCACCTTTTCAACTTTGAGATAGCAAGTTTGAGGGGAAACTGTGTTAAAAGAACAGAACCTCATGCTCCTTTATCCAACGGAAAGGTCGCATCTCCACCTTGAGCGATAAAAATAGTTTCAAGTGTCGTGAAAGGCACCGCACTCTATCTCGACGCACACCACAATCCTTACTACAAACACGTCAAACTATCCACCCCAAGAAAGCTTAAAATTGTATACCACTTTTGTTGATTCTGGCTAGCCTGTTAATGGAACACAAACTAAGCAACAACATCAATCTGATTTGTGAGATTGAGTGTGAAGATTGGTATGCTTGGCAGTGTAAACTTCGCCCTTAGAGATTGTAACCATTGCTAAGCTGGAAACTTGCTACACCGAAAAGAATATGATCTGGTAGGTTTCCTACTGTTTGCTACAACTAATACCCTTTGTGCTTTTCTGTGAGCGGAATGTATTGAGTAGAATGTGCTCATCCTTTAGCTTCACAACACATACTCCTTGTTGAGAAGGTTTTGAAAAAGAGATTTGGTAAGAAAGATTGAGTTTCAAGAGAGAGTGTAGTTGAATATACATATAAAGAGATAAACAATATATATGTTTATCTAAACTTTGACACTATAACACACATCTACAATAAACATTATGGAGAGCACCTATCAACATTAAATGCTCTCAACACTCTCCATTGCTTGATATAATATTTATATAACATAAAATTTGTATAGAATTATAATCTATACTTTTTTATAATCTTTCAAGATCTATAGTTGCTACCTCATTAAAACCTTATTTGAAAAAACTTGATTATAGTTGAGGACAAAATCATAGATAAAGAAAAAAGAATACAACATATTTTTTCAATCCATATTTATGATAAAATCTATCAAGTGGATGAAAAAAGATTCCTCAATTATTATGAGCAGTCCCTTTTTTAATACACTCACTAATTCTCTTGTTGAAGAAAAACAAGTTGTTGTATACCAATGCTATAGACAAGGTAGCAATAGATATATAATAGAAGAGCCTTAGTAGAGAAATTAACAAGGTTATCCGCAGGTGCTATTTTTTTGATTTCAAGCATACGTTTAATTGCCAAGTCATGACTATAATTAAAATATTTTGGATCTATATGTTTTATCTTATTGTCTTTGATAAAATCAACTTGTATTTGTACAATACAAGCACTATTATTTTTATATAAGACAATTAGAGAATCATCATTTAAAAGTTCACAAATTGTTCACATAAGCTTGTCAACTAATTGCAATTAGATGCATTTCCAAGATGCTTCATGTAAGACAATAATTTTTACATGGTTGAATGATGTTGTAGTTATAATCTGTTTTACTAACTTCTAGGAGATTATAACTCCATATTGCCACAAAACATATCCCAATTGAGACTTAGTTATTGTAGGATTAGATTTATAATCAACATCAGCATATCCAATTAATTTAGAATTTATAGATCTTAAATAATATAATCCCAAGTCTTCAATGTCTTTTAGGTATCATAAGAGGTGCTTAATACCATTCCAATGTCATAGTGTTGGATGTATGTTACATCTTATAAGAACACTAATTACAAATATAATATCTGATCTTGTAGACGTAGCCAATTATAAAAGTGCTCCAACCACTGTAAGATATAGATACTATTGACTAAGTGCTTCCTCCTCCTCCTCCCCCTTGTAAAGGCGGTAGAAATCATCTCCATTATAGCCACGACTAACCATTGGTGTTGAAAGTGGATAAGCATTAATCATATTGAATCTCTATGAGATTTATCTAATATAAGCTAATTATTTTTTTAAAATACTACCATCATTTATATATATAACTTGAAGATCATTGCAAAAAGTTATTTTCTAAAATTATTTGCAATCAAGTAGTCCCGCAAGCAATAATATCACATGCATCTAGAGTGTTTCAGACCATACAAGGTCTTTTATAATTTGATACCATGGTATCATCTTGAAATAGGGCTATGCAAGTTTCTTACATCTATTCTTTATGGTATCTACATGTATATATTTGCATCAAGAGAAGTATACAAATAAGCAGTCACTACATCCATGAGACATATTTCAAGGTTAATATGTACTATCATTCCAATTATATATTGGAAAGTAATTAAATCCATAATTGGAGAGTATTTGGATTTATAATCAATCCCAAACCGTTGGATAAAGCCTTATGCTACAAGGCGAGCTTTGTAGCAAATTATACTACTGTATTAAATGAAGTCTTGCTTGAAAATGCATCGAGCATTTGGATGTGGAAGATAAAAAAAAATTGCAACAACAGGTCTTACTATCTTTAATAGAATTATATATAAATTATAATTAAAGATTAATAAATATGCTCAACTATTAAAAAAATTAAATTAAATTTTTATTTGATTATAAAAAAATATAAAAAAATCTTTAAAAACTTTAAAAAAAATGATAAAAAAATAATAAAGAATTTCTAAAGAAATATTAATATAATTTTTAAAAAAAAATATTAAAATAAAAATTCTTTTAAAATACTAAAAATAGAAATTATAATCAAATTTTAATCAAATCTTAATCAAATTCTAATAAAATCTTAGTCAAATCTTAAACAAATTCTAATTAAATTCTAGTCAAATCTTGATCAAATTTTAAATAAATCTTAAACAAATTCTAATAAAATTCTAGTCAAATCTTGATCAAATTCTAAACAAATTCTAATAAAATTCTAGTCAAATCTTGATCAAATTCTAAATAAATCCTAATAAAATCTTAGTGAAATCTTAGTCAAATATTAAATTATAAACAAATCTTAATCAAATCTTAATCAAATTTTAATCAAATTTTAATCAAATTCTAAATCCTAAACAAATCCTAATAAAATCCTACTCAAATTCCAAATTAATCTTAATAAACCTTAACCAAATCCTAATAAAATCTTAACAAATCCTATAGCAAATTGAAACCTCATGTCAAGGACATACTTATCAGAACCTTTTAGAATATTTTAGAAGGTTCCTAGAACTCTCTAGAACCTTCTAGAGCCTTTTAACATCTTCCTAGATGATAGAAGTTGCTTGAGAAGCTCCCTAGTTGGTGCAAGCTGCTTGAGAAGCTTCCTAGGTAGGAATATATATTGGAATCAAGGCTGAAGAATTCTTCAGTCTCGACAACACATCTCTTGGAGCTCTAGCTCACCTCCCGGGTATTGTTTGTTTACTCATCTGATTAATCTAGTTCTTGCCATTGCTTCTTGAATTTCTTGTTTAGACTTCCAGTCTATATTCTACGTCTGTGATAGTTTGTCGAGACTGCTCTTATTTTAGATATCAGAGCTAGTTCTTTCTTGTTGGAGTGTAGATTACACCTCTTCTTGAAGGTATTTTAGTGTTTTAGAGGTTGCAGATTACCCTCCTCTAAACTGATATCTTTTTTGTTATAATATTGGAGTCTTATTCTTCTTGAAGATAATAGAATATCCCTCTTCTAGAAGGTCTTAAGGTGTTTTAGAGGTTGCGGAGTACCCTTTTTTAAACCAATATTTTTTTCTTGTAGAAACAATTATTTCTTTTTTCTTAGAATGGCTGGAGGTCAACACATTAATATGACTGAAAGTTTGGAGTCCAAGTTGGATGCCATTATGAATGCTCTTACTACGTTATCACAGAGAATTATGGTGATTGAAGGAGTCTTTGCAAGACTTCATAACGATAGAGCATCCGGAATAGCACAATCTGGGCTTTGTCAGCCTCAAACTTCTACACCAGAAGAAGCAGCTTTACTTGTGGTTCAACAAGAACCATTGCTTCCACAACAAAAAGAGCCTTGAATTAGCCTTCTAGACAAGTTTGATGGTACACGCTCCAAGTTTTGAGGTTTCATCAATCAAATCAAGTTGATAACAACTCTACAATCCAAACGTTATCCGACAAAGGAGTCACGCGTTGGATTGGTTGGAACTTTGCTTACGGAACAAGTTCTATCGTGGTTTGTTCCTCTATTCGAAAAAACATCACCGATTTTGAATAACTTTGAGACTTTTTTGGAAGCATTTGCAAAAACATTTGGCGAGCATGAGAAGGCTCGATGGGCTACAACAAAAGTTCAGTTGCTATGACAAGGGACTCGCTCTGCATCAATCTATGCATCGGATTTTAGGCAATTAGCACGCGACATCAACTGGGATGAAGAAGCATTGATGAATCAATTCTATTGGGATCTAAGGGACGACGTGAAAAATTTGTTGTTATTTCTTCCTAATCCATGAACGCTCAATGAAGCCATTAGCCAAGCTGTGAAGTGCAATAATTGCCTATTTCAACGTCGCCAAGACCAATGCTCCAGACAATATACAAGTCATCACAGCGCAACTATATCGGCAAGTAGCCTAAATTCACAATCGGAGGCGGAGGACATGCAAATTGATGCGGTACGTGTCAAATCTCTTACTCCAGAAAAAAAGAAGCAATATATGGAGGAAGGTTTGTATTTGTATTGTGGTGGAGAAGGCCATAGAGCTGGAAGCTATCATAAGAAGTAAAATAGATGCAACATTAAAACTAGAGGTGCGTTTATTCAAGAAAACGAGGATGCCCAGCCATAATAGGAATCATGCGACTGGACAAATCAATACCAGGTTCCTCTCTATGTACTTAATCTGCCTATTATTTTATAATTCTTTTGTCTTTTGGCCTTCAAAAACTAAAAATCTTAGCCTTATTAGATTTAGGAGCATCTCCTTGTTTCTTAGACCAAAAATTTGCTAAGCATCACAAAATTCTCTTAGTACATAAATTCAAGCCTGTTCACGTAGAAGTAATAGATGGACAACTTTTATTGTCTGATAGTCTCATCCATGAATCAGAACCTATTGAGGTGACGTTTAAAGACCATAGTAGTTATATTATTTTCAACATTATTAGCATCCCGTCAAATCCTATTATTCTTGGTCTTTCTTAGTTAGAAAAATATAATCCATCCATAGATTGGAGGCTATGGAGGATAACATTTCCTATAGAACAACCTAAGGACAAGCCTCGAAGAAGACCTCAAATCAAAAAATCTTTGTTTATTAAAGCAAGACTATTTGTAAGATCACAAGTATGAAGGCACCATTTGTCATTAATGCGGCTCCAATCAGTGGAGAGCAGATTTCAACAGCAGGAATACCGAAACAATACAAGGATTTTGAAGACGTGTTCCAAAAGAAGAATGCTGATATGCTACCAGAACATCGACCATATGATTGTGCCATAGAATTACAAGAAGGAGCACAACTGCCTTTTGGCCCAATCTACAACCTATCGCAGATGGAGTTGGCTGAGTTGCGGAAATACATTGACGAGAATCTAGCCAAGAACTTCATTTGTCATTCAAAGTCGCTAGCTGGGGCACCAATCTTATTTGTGAAGAAGAAGGATGGCTCACTACGGATGTGCGTGGACTATCGAGGTCTCAACAAGGTGACAAAGAAGAATCGCTATCCATTACCTTTGATCTCTAGTCTTCTGGAACAACTTGGACGTGCAAAGATCTTTACAAAGATTGATCTAAGGGGAGCTTACAACCTTGTGCGAATCAAAAAAGGAGACAAATGGAAGACAACTTTTCGTACAAGGTATGGTCATTTTGAATATAATGTCATGCCATTTGGTCTTATCAATGCTCCGGCGGTTTTTCAACATATGATGAATGATATTTTTTGAGAATATCTAGACGATTTTGTTGTTATTTATCTGGATGATATCTTGATATTTTCTAAGAATGAAGAAAAGCATGAGAAGCACGTTCGTTTGGTACTCAAAAAACTATGCGAGCGAGGATACTACGCCAAGTTGGAAAAGTGCTTATTTCACCAAACTGAGATGGAATTTTTAGGATTTGTTGCGACTATGGAAGGCTTGAAGATGGATCCCAAGAAGGTGGAAGCAATTGTGTCCTGGGAAGTTCCAAAGACGGTTAGAGACGTACAATATTTTCTTGGCTTTGCTAACTTCTATCGGATCTTCATCAAGAATTATTCTCAAGTTGCTGCTCCACTCACTCAATTAACATGTAAGGATAAGCTAGAATGATAATCTCTAGCGGAAAAAGCATTTCAAAATCTTAAAACAGTATTTATTATAGCTCCAATCTTGGTACATTCAAACTTTGCAAAGGCTTTCTATTTGGAAATCGATACTTTGGATTTTTCTTGCGACCTATACTGTAGATGGGCATTGGACAATGTTTCCTCTATCCGGACAGATTCTATTTGTAAAGAAGTTTTCTATCGCTGAGATCAACTATAAGATCCATGATAAATAACTTCACAGAAAGCGGATTCTTTCTTCCAAGAGTATATCACTTCCTCGGGAAGAGTCGCATATCCCAATCGCTGTCATAATCGTATTTACGTTGCATCGCGCCAAAATATTATATATCTTATATCTATTGTTATTATGTGTGAGTACTAGATGCTATTTAGAAGATATTATAAGCAGAGAGGATTTATTTGCCACTTGTAAAAAGGTTTAAGTATCAATGTTGTTTTGAATTCTACCTACCAGAAGTAATCTCACGACTCTTTTCAGAATTAGGAAGAAAGAAAAGTTATTTTACTCCTTTTGTTGGACTTGAGGCAGAATGGACCTTGAAAGGTAAGAAGGAAGAGCATGGGGTGAATAGGGCCTATCCAATAGGACTTGGCTGCCCATGTGGGCGAATCATAGTCTAATATGGAAGGAAAGGGAGATATACTCCTCTTGCTAGACTTAGGGTTTGGGCAGTTTTGAGTGGTGAACTTTGGAGAGAGATAGCTTTGACGATATAGAAGTATTTGTAATAAAAACTAGTAGGTATATTCTTCAAGTTGTGAGAATTTTAGAACCTACTTACTTTCTTGTATTGAAGTTGTGACCAAAAAGTTATGCTTATTTTAGTAGAGTGAGATCTGCTGCTATTGAAAAGTGATGGCAGAAATTTCGATCTGCCACTGCAAGTTTGATTTCGACTCTTTCTTAGTAAAACTAATTGAAAGTGTAAGAAATTGTGCTAGCTTTCTATCAAGACATCTCTTATAGCATTTGGAGTTGAAGAGCAAAAGTTGTGAGCTTGAGAGTAGGAAAGGGTTTGCTGCCATTCGATGAAGAGGGGCAGAGATTTTGTTCAACCACCTAAGTTGGAAAATATCTTCAAGCTTTTTGATATTATAGATATTTATAGTAGCTTTTGTAAGCTTTCTATGAAAATAAAAATCAATACATTTGGAGCTTTTAGGAACGTTTTATGAGCCGTGAAGTGCCAAGAGGACAAATTGTTGCTAGGGTTTGAAGAGTAGAATCAACTAGCTATAAAATCTGGAGTTTGAAAAGCATGCATGCAAAATTTTAGAATAAATTAGATGATGGAGTGAGCTTTCTAAAAAGCTATTGCATGTCCAATTTGAAGAAGAGAAGTAATCACAACAAAGGCTGAAGTGAAGAAGAGCTTTGCTGCCTTTGCATTTATTGGGAAATTTTAGTGCCTATTTCTTTTAGCCATAACTTTTAAACGGTAAGTCATCTATTTGTAAAATTTTGATATGTTTTACAATGGATTATTGGGTTTCCATAGGCTATAAGCATGCTTGATTTGACCTTTGGATGAATTTTTAGTGATTTATTTAATTTCTGCTTGTTGTATAACTTGTATTCCTCATATGCGATTGTTTTTTGAGGTATACTTGAATACATACACACTTTGCTTATACCTTTTATACAAATATAAGAAGATACAGCAAGGCTCTTCCTTGATAATGTGTATCGATATCATCGTCAACTACATGATATTATGTCGGATCGAGGAACCCAATTTGTATCAAAGTTTTGGAGATCTCTTTTTAAGAAATTGAAGGTAGACATCAAGCTTTCTTCGGCATTCCATTCTCAAACTGACGGCCAAATGGAACGGTGTCGTGATGTAACATGACTACTAGATGAAAGAGTGTGGAAATAGTATATTATAAGAGATCTTAGTTCAAAATAATGTAGCAAATTATCTTAGAAAAAAATAGATAATAGTAAAAAGGGAGTAAAATTGATGGGTTTTAATGTTGCCTTTTTTACAAATGAGCTTCTATTTATTTTGTAGGGCTATAAGTAAGGCAAAAAAAAATAGATTGGAAAATAAAATGATATAGGCATATATAGGAGAGAGTTAAGAAGAGGTTTCAGAAAAACTTATCACAAAAATCTTGAAATAGATACCCAGAAAAGACTGGTTATGAGCTGGGATTGAAATCAGACCCTGAGGCACAAAACCGTGTGCCTATGGCGGATCTAGGGAGCTTTTTCAGATCGAAGATTGGAATTAGTGAGTGGACTTGAAGGATTTTGTATAGGAGTTCATCTTGAGTGATTTGGAGAAAAATTGACTTTGTAATAGCTTTGCAAAGTTAGGGTTGTTTTTAGCAACTTGGGATTTTGTGAAATAAAATAGGGTTGATGTTTAAGACAATTTCAAAAGTTTTGTAGCAGATCTATAGCTGGAAATTCGTGGATTTTTGGATATTGTTGTTGTTAATGTGTGCTGTAAATTTGAGCTAAATCTAACGGTTTAGTTGTACGTAATTGAGGTTTAAGTGGGTCAAGGTCTCAGAAATTAAGTTTTGAGGGTTAATTAGGATTTTTGAGATCTTGAACAATATGCCAATTGGATTGGAGTAATTTTTGTTTTTGTGGATAATAGACTTGTTTTTCTATACACGTGAGTGATTTGAGAGTGATTGAATGGTGAAAAAGGGAGAAATTAGCACTGGAAGATCAGCATCAAGGTTGAAGAAGGAGGCCGACCAACACCTGAGAAGTTTTTGGGGTTTTTCTTCTATTTGGTAAGTTCGATTTCCTTCAAATTTGTTGTGCTTGTTGTTGACTAAAAGGTTGAAAGGTATACAAAGTTTTAAGTAAGATCAACGGTCTAATCAGCAGATATTGAGGTTCTAATTTTTCCTAGGGTTGATTTGAATTGGTTAGAATTTGGTTTAAGATTTGATTAGGATTTGGTTTAGGATTTAGGGTTTGCTTAGGGTTTAGTTTAGGATTTAGGATTTGATTTAGGATTTAGGATTTAGGATTTGACTTAGGGTTTGGCCAGGG
Source organism: Physcomitrellopsis africana (assembly GCA_036785485.1). Lineage (NCBI taxonomy): Eukaryota > Viridiplantae > Streptophyta > Bryopsida > Funariales > Funariaceae > Physcomitrellopsis > Physcomitrellopsis africana. Next base: position 12,399 of record JAWRVF010002194.1, read on the forward strand.
TTTGACTTAGGATTTGACTTAGGATTTGACTAGGGTTTGATGAAGGTTTAACCAGGGTTTGACTTAGGATTTGACTTAGGATTTGACTAGGGTTTGATCAAGGTTTAACCAGGGTTTGACTTAGGGTTTGATTTAGGTTTTGACTAGGGATTGACTTAGGATTTGACTTAGGATTGGACTAGGATTTGACCAAGGTTTGACTTAGGGTTTGAACAAGGTTTGACTTAGGATTTGACTTAGGTTTTGACTAGGATTTAACTAGGATTTGGCCAGGGTTTGACTTAGGATTTGACTTAGGTTTTGACCAGGGTTTGATTTAGGATTTGATTTAGGTTTTGACTAGGGTTTGACCTAGGGTTTGAATAAGATATGACTTAGGATTTTAAGATTCTATTTTTAGTATTTTTTAAATTTAGTATTTTATATATTATTTTCTATTATGATTAATGTATGATTCATTTATTCTTCTTTTGTAATTGCTTAAAGATTGGATCAAAGTTTGATTAATATTGTTAAGATTTAATAGAAGTTGTTTGGGATTCTATTAGAGTTGTAGATCATCTTGTTGTTATTAATATTATTAATATTTCTTTTTGTCTTCCGTAGCGAGTGCGGAGCATTAGCGAAGCGAAATTGCGATATTCTGACAGCGGGTGAATCGGGATTTAGAGCAGTATTTCACGATGTAGCGATTTACTACGATTATATTATACTAAAGTCTATGTTGCATACTTCTTATCACTATGACATCTTTAAGTAGATTTATTTTCCAAAAATACCATTCTTCCGACTCGGCTACCATCCAAAAGCTTGATCTGTGAGTCCATCGATAACTCGCCCCATATTTGAAGGATTAGTGAAGCAACTATCAGGCTTGAGCCACATTGAAACTGATTACAAATTACTTGAAGTCTTCTGAAAAGCATCGGCGCGCTAAATTTTAGAATGAAACGTTTAATTTCAAAATTAGAGATAAAAGTATGGTTGCTTTAATGAGGAATATCAAGATTGACGACCATATGATAAGATGAACTATCGAAGATTGGAACCATTTGTTATCCAAAAGTAGATCAATCTTGTGGCCTACCACCTAGAGTTACCAGCTGCTATGAAGGTACACCTTGTCTTTCATGTTTCTCTATTAGAATCTTATTGGGAATTGTCTTTTCCTAGAAGAATGCAATGTCTGCCACCTAGTATAGAAATTGAAAACCACAAAGAATACGAGGTGGAAAAGATACTAGATTCACACTGAAGATGGAATAAATTAGAATACTTTGTACATTGGAGCAGCTATCATATTAATGAACAAACATGGGAACCGGTCAAGAATCTTGCCAATGCGTCACGAAAGATACAAGAATTCTATTGACGATATCCTAATAAATCAAAAATTGGCCATTGATGAAGAGTGAAGATAAAGCCTTCTCTAGAAAGATGAATAAAAAAGAGATCCAAGTCTTATCAAAACATAACTTGTTGTATTTTGTAGTATCAAGATATTTAATCTTGGGGTGTATTTAGATATGGCTAGTGGAAATGAGGATACTACACTAGTGATGCTATCGCAACCAAGTAGCTCACGACATCGACTTCGAGATGAAGAATTAGAAGAACCAAGAAGACGTCAAAGAATACCAAGTAGCAAGTCACTTGTGATTGTCTTTGAAGCTAAACCAGCTCATGAAGGTAGTGGCGAAACAATATTTTCAGGCTGCTTCTACAATGAAGACATAGAAGTTCAGGCATGGTCTCAAGTAGAAGGTGTTGGTCATTATCGATGGCTACAAGGATCCATGAATCATCTACCTTATGAACGACAACTGGAGTATATTGCAGAGACTATGCAACAAATTTTTGATTTCCTACGTTTGTGAGTATACATCTCAAATGACTTCTCAGACACCTCAAAGCTAGAGGAGAAGGTGATGTGAAAGACACACTTATCAGAACTTTCTAAAATATTTTAGAAGGTCCCTAGTGTCAAGGACATACTTGTTAGAATCTTTTAGAATATTCTAGAAGTTTTCTAGAACTCTCTAGAACCTTCCAGAGCCTTCTAATATCTTCCTAGTTAGTAAAAGTTGCTTGAGAAGCTCCCTAGTTGGAGGAAGCTGCTTGAGAAGCTTCCTAGGTAGGAGTATATATTGGAGTCGAGGCTGAAGAGTTCTTCAGTCTCAACAACACATCTCTTGGAGCTCTAGCTCACCTCTTTGGTGTTGTTTTTGTACTCATTTGATTAATCTAGTTCCTGCCAGTTCTTCTTGAACTTCTTGTTTAGACTTCAAGTCTATATTTTGTGTCCGTGATATTAATCCAGTTCCTGCCAGTTCTTCTTGAACTTCTTGTTTAGACTTCAAGTCTATATTCTGTGTCCGTGACAATTTGTCGAGAGTACTCTCACCTTAGATATCAGAGTTAGTTCTTTCTTGTTGGAGTGTGGATTATCTCTCTTCTTGAAGGTACACTAGTATTTTAGAGGTTGCGGATTACCCTCTTCTAAATTGATATCTTTTTGTCATAATATTGGAGTCTTATTCTTCTTGGAGAGAGTGGATTACCCCTCTTCTTGAAGGTCTTAAGGCGTTTTAGAGGTTGCGGAGTACCCTCTTGTAAACCAATATTTCCTCTTTGTAGAAACAATTACTTCCTTTCTCTTAGAATGGTTGGAGGTCAAGACATTAATATGAATGAAAGTTTGGAGTCCAAGATGGACGCCATTATGAATGCTCTTGCTACGTTATCACAGAGAACTACGGTGATGGAAGGAACCTTTGTAAGACTTCATAATGATGGAACATCCGGAATAGTACAATTTAGGCTTTATGAGC
>JAWRVF010002195.1:0-15100 GCA_036785485.1 Physcomitrellopsis africana
ACTTAGGGTTTGACTAGGGTTTGATCAGATTTGATTAAGATTTAAATAAGATATGATTTAGGATTTTAAGATTCTATTTTTAATATTTTCTAAATTTAGTATTTTATATATTATTTTCTATTATGATTATTATATGACTCATTTATTCTTCTTTTATAACTTCTTTAAGATTGAATCAAGCTGAAAAATATTGTTAAGGTTTAATAGAAGTTATTTAAGATTCTATTAGAATTGTTAGGATTTTATTGTGGCGTATTTCTTTTTTATCTTCCATAGCCAGGTGCCCGGAGCATTCTCAAGCAAGACTTCACGTATTATTTACGTATTGCGCCATCAAACTTTTCTGAAAGGCTAATTTGAGGCTCCTTTGTTGTGGAAGCAATGGTTATCATTGAACCACATGTAAAGCTGCTTCTTTTGGTACAGAAACTGGAGGCTGATGAAGCCCATATTGTGCTATTCTGGATGCTCTATCATTTTGAAGTCTTGTAAAGACTCCTTCCATCACCATAGTTCTCTGTGATAGCGTAGCAAGAGCATTCATAATGGCATCCATCTTGGACTCCAAACTTTCACTCATATTAATGTCTTGACCTCCAACCATTCTAAAAGAAAAGAAGTAATTGTTTCTACAAGGAGAAAATATTGATTTAGAAGAGGGTACTCTGCATCTTCTAAAACGCCTTAAGACCTTCAAGAAGAGGGATAATCCACTCTCTCCAAGAAGAATAAGACTCCAATATTGTGACGAACAAGATATCAATTTAGAAGAGGGTAATCCGCAACCTCTAAAACACTAGTATACCTTCAAGAAGAGGGGTAATCCACACTCCAACAAGAAAGAACCAGCTCTGACATCTAAGATGAGAGCAATCTTGACAAACTATCACGGATACAAAATATAGACTAGAAGTCTAAAGAAGAAGTTTAAGAAGAACTAGCAGGAACTGGATTAATCAGATGAGTACTAAAACAACACCAGAGAGGTGAGCTGGAGCTCCAAGAGATGTGTTGTCGAGAGTGAAGAACTCTTCAGCCTTGACTCCAATATATATTCCTACCTAAGAAGCTTTTCAAGCAGCTTCCACCAACTAGGGAGCTTCTCAAGCAACTTCTACCAGTTAGAAAGATGTTAGAAGTCTCTGGAAGATTTTAGAGAGTTTTAGGAATCTTCTAGAATATTTTAGAAGATTTTGATAAGTATGTCCTTGATAGCTTTGAGGAGGGTGGTTGTAAAGAGAAGAAGGGTTTCGGCAACTTTAAAGAAAGCATTTGAAAATCAAAGACTAGGATTAGAAAGCTTGTTTTTTGTACAATAATTTTAGCATAAAAATCAATAGATTCAGGATTTTTATGAGGGAGGAGTAGGTGCTTGAAAATAAGATATACTAATTATACCTATTGTCATTCTTTTAAGGATTGGAGGAGTTATAGGAGAGCTTTTGGAGATCAAGAGGTGCATTTGAAGAGGTGGTTTTAAGATCTATATTTGATAATGACAATTTATTACAATTGAAGTTTTGAAAAAGGAGATATTTGAAGTCAAATTCAGCAGATCGAATTCTAAGGTAGTAAGTAGGCCGTTTTATTGATAGTGATGGGATTTGCCATATCTTGAGCTTCTAGATGAATTTTTATCTAAACATTTTTAAAAAAGTGTATTGTCATGCTAAAAAGCTATACATCAAAGTTTCATAGTATTTGGACTTTTAATTTGTGAAATATAAATAATTTAATACACCAATATTTATAAATAAGGATTTGAAGCTATTGCTGGGGTTTTGGCGATATCTAAAGATTGATAATGAATCAATAGTTGAAACTTATTGTATTAGTTGTAAAGAATAGATCAGTACTTCATATAAATATTGAGTGGATTTGAATTATTGGATTAAAAGTTATGGATTGTTGAAATTTGGAAAAAATTCCCTCTCTACAAGGGAATGAGGATTTTAGAGTATTTGTTATATTTTAAACTTTTTGAAGAAATAAGACTTATATATTAGATGTAATAGCCCTATAAAAGAGGCTTTTATATAAATTTGGGGGTTTTTATTATACTTAGATCTTAATTGAATAATTAGTGGTAGCTAGAAGCTCAATACTTTCTTGAGACAAATTCTTTCTACCATGACAGCAGGTATAATATTAGTGAACCCACATGGGAGCCATCCAAGAATCTAACAAATACATCAAAAAAAATCAATAAGTTTCATCGACAACATCCGTCAAAATCAAGATAAAAAGTCAAGAAAATCTTTGCTATAAAGCAAAACAAGTTCTATAGTGGTTTCACTCTATCTTGTATTATTATTTATTATTTTCTTGAATTTATTTGTATTAAAGAGAAAAAAGATTAACAACTAACAAATTCAGCTTAAGAACCATTATTTGTTGATTTATCGAATGAGACATTATGATTATCACAACCTTCTAGATGACTAAATAGAGGTGAAGATCTTCAAAAATAATATATTTTTTCTTAGATAGATGGCAAAATACAATGTGTTTGATATCATGACCTTGAAAGAGACTCTCGATGTTTGGTGATACTTTTAGAGGTAGAAACTACTTTTCAAGGTATTCTAAATATTTTCTTTGAATAAAGTTATGAAGGCCTCAACAATGATCAAATAATAGGGTGGTCCTCTCACCTTAGTATGAGATACTATCGATGGCTGAAAAGACCTATCAACTACCTTCGAAGGGAACAAAGATCGAAGTGTATGGCAAGCATAATTCAATGTATCTTGGACTTCCTCAATATGTAATCATCGCTCCTCGTGGAACTTGTCTCTAGAAAGGGGGATAATATTACGGATATAAAATTTATTCTAATAATTATCTAATTAATATAGATTGATAGAAATAACTAAAATAAATTAATTTAATAATATTTTATAGAGAAGCTTCTTACAAGCTTCATAAATACGGAATCACCTTTATACATGTTTATAGGTGATTGATAGGTTAGAAACTTGGCCAATAAGCTAGCTATATGTCGCACAAGTTGGTAGCTTGTGGAACAAGCTAGCCATCACACATGTTGGTAGCTTATAGAACAAGCTAAGTACGTTGTGCACATGTAGGAAACTTGTCTTACAAGTTTGATATGTGTCTTGCAAATTAGACACGTGTTGGACATCCTATAGAACGCTACCATGTAGTTTTTAGATAAATAGTATATGTAAAGACAAGAGTGAAGCCTTCTTCACTCTTGTCAATTCTTTTTTTGCTTCTAATCCAACTCAATAGTCTCATATATTTTCTAGTCTTTTGCAATAGCCATTTTAGTTTCTTCTTGAATATACATATTTTTTTATTTCTATCTTGTTATTTTTTTTTAATATAGTTTTTACTAATTTATATATCTATTTTAGTTCATATCCTTAATAGCGGTGTTGTATTATGTGTTGTCTTGTTTGGGAATGCACCGGGCACTTGGCTGTGGAAGGTAAAGTTGTGTTTGCAAATATTTAAGAAAAACTAATAGGTTTCATCCATATATGAAGAATATAATTCAAATTTCAATTAAAAAGTGTTTAAAAACACTCCTCTTAGTAACATCAACCATACATATACCCCAATTGCCTCGTTTCTTTTATAATTAAGTAATTTTTATTTTTCTTTACAAGCCCTAATCCTAATTAGTGAGATTTGATAAGATATAATTTTTAATCCAACCATCCACTTAGTGTGAAGTTTTGTACACAAATGTTGATATAAATCTTTTACATACTCAGAAAAATTCAGCCCAATCCAACATATTGATTGCGAGAAAATTCCCAAAAACCGCACTAATGACACTCGCCTACCAACTTGAAAATTGATACAGAAATTATAGTAGTGATTTTTCCTTCTTCAACCATTAATTTCAGCTCAAACTTGATTTTTAGCTTGATCTTTAAGTCTTCTATCACCATGCCAAAATTCACATTGATCCAAATGGTAGATCTTTAGTTATCACAAAAACCCTTCCTAACCCTAAACTGCCAATTTTTGATAATCTTTTGTATCAAAGCCCAAATATCTCTTGATTGCACTATTAGATTAATACAAACTTTTGTGCACACTTAGCACACTCAACAATTCAGAAAATATCAAATTTTGAACCATAGATGCTATACAAATTGCACAAATCACTCAAGAATGCAAGCCATCATTGTCTTATATAAAATCCAAAACACCAATACAATTTGTGACTATGAACAATGACTGCATAGTCATCCAAAATCCTATAGCAACAAGCTTAATGTCTTTGCAATAAGCTTCAAGCTAGCTATCCAATCCAAAAATCCGATCTACAAAATCCCTTGTATTTTGCCCTTGGCGGCCATTTTGGTGGCCAGAGGTCTGATTTCAACCTTGTCCTACAAACGGCCAATCCCCGGGTATCAATTTAACCTATTCTAGGGATTTTATAGGCTGACCCTACCTTCAACTTAACCCTACTATCAATCATGCTAGTAATTTATCCTTTTTATTATATTTTTATTATTTTATGGTCTTTCTAAGGTAGTAACAGAATTACTACAATCTAGAAGGTAAATTTATTAACTAATTCTTATCTACTAGCTATTAAGTGAAGAAAATAAACTAAGAGGCTTTCATAAAAATCTTGTTAAAATATGTTGAATTCTTGTTGAACTAAGATAATAGAGTATTAATTGAAAAATCATTTTTAGTCATAATTTCACCATATAATCATGTCACAACATGACAGCGAGACATAGGAGAATTTGGACTATGTTTACTAAAAATAAAGAGAGATATTGACAAAAAAATATATATATATATAACAAGATGTGCTTTTTTTTGTAGAGTCATGTACAACTTATCAAATGTATTCTAATATACAACATTAAGATGGTTTTCATTGTACATATTTTTTGGCCATTTATTTTAAATGGATTATTGATTTGATTATTATGCTAGTTGGATTATGGAAAATAAGATATTTAGACTTTGCTTGTGAAAACTTATCAAACTAAGTTGAAGAAAGAGCATTAAGAATAAAATCTACTAAAGAAATTTATAGATTTTTGCTTGAAGATGTTATTTGTTGCTATGGATGTATGAAAAAGATCACTATAGATTGTGGAGAATTAGATGCAAGAAAAGCTTGTGAATTCTTTAAAAGATGTGGAATTAAATCATCATTAACTACTACTTATAATCTAGAAAGAAATACAAAAACTGAACATGGTCATCTATTGATTGTAAAATTATTAATTAAAGCTTGTAATAAAAAGGTGAAGGAATAGCTTTGATTCTTGTCATTTGCATTGTAGGCTGATCGAACAACTCATAACTTAATAATGGGATACATGCCTATTGAGCTTATATTAAGTGAAAAATCTATTATGCCAATTGAAGAGAAAGTACAAACTTGGAATGTACTACAATAGGAAGATAGATTAACAAAAGAAGAACTTTTAGGTATTAGGATTTGGCAACTTGAACAAAGACCAAAAAATATGCAAATATCATTAAAAAGGTTGTAAAGGGCAAGATTACAAAACAAGGCTCAATTTGATAAATAACATCATTTAAGGCCTAAAGCAATTGAAGCAGATGATTGAATTTTGATCTATAATAGTAATTTGGATAATCAATATACTATCTTACAAAAGTTTTCTAAACAATGGTTTAGGTCGTATGTAGTAACAATGGTTCATGATAATATAACCTATTTGTTAAAAGAGTTGGATGGAATAAAGTTTAAAATACCAATTATTGGAAAGTAAGTGAAGATATTTAAATAATGGCATTCAAAAGCCAACATAAAAAATCTTGTTAAAGACTTTAACTTTCTAAGCCAAGAAGATGGTTTTGATTTGGATAACAAAAATAATAAAGAAGAAATTGATATAGACATTGAAGATATGGTAGGAAGTCAACAAAAACATATGATTTATTTAGAGCATACCAAAAGATGCGCAGGTTTAGATGAGGTGGATATCATGTTGTAATATGACTTCAAGATGAAAGAAACAAATAAGATAAATATTATAGAGAGAATTAATTGAAGACTAATTTATAAAATTATTTTAAAAAATATAGATGAATAAATAAATAAAAATAGAGAAGAAGTAAAAATATTTAGTCTTAATGCTATTTTTTTATAAAAAGAGCTTCTATTTACTTTGTAGGGCCATAAACAAGATAAGACAAGATATATTAGTAAAAATACTACTATAGGTATCTTAAGATCAAAGCAAAGGATAGTTTCTAATAAAAATTATCTAAGAAATTCCTAAATTAATATCCAAAGAAGGCCAATTATGAACCAAGGTCAAAACTAGACCTTAGGATACAAAATCATGTGCCTATAGTAGATGGGATCTTTTTTGATTGATTAGAGAGTGGAATTTGAGAACAAATTTTAGAAGATTTTATTGAGCATTAGTTTCAAGTTATTTGGATAAATATTGACTTTATAAGAGCTTTGTAAATTTATAGTTGATTTGGGTGATTCTAGATTTTGTGAAATAAATAGGGGTTTATATTTTTGAATATTTTGTGAGTTTGGTTATAGATCTACAAGTGAAATTTTGTAGATTTGTTATTATAATTGTATTGAGTGCATGTTATAAGTTTGAGCTTGATTTAACAATTCAATTGAAGGTTATTGAAGTTCAAGTGGATTGAGATCTCAAAAATTAGATTTTGAAGGTTAGTGAGGATTTCTAACATATCTAGCCATTTGCTAATTGAATTGAGGTGAAAATTATTTGTAAAGATAGTAGACTTGATTTTTTACTTATATGTGAATTTTAAAACAAATTAAATGGTGCATAAAGAAGATATTAGTACTAGAAGATTGGCATCAAGGTTGAAGAAGGAGGCCTACCTATATCCAAGCAAAGTTCTAGGCTTATCTTCTATTTGGTTAGTTGAATCTTCTTCAAATTTTTTGTGCATGCTATCAACATAGTTTTTGAAAGATATGCAAATTTTGAATCAAAATCAACAATTCAATCATTAACTATTGAAGTTTCAGTCTATTATAGGATTTTTAAGGATTTGATTAGGATTTAGTTATGATTTTATTAAGATTTATTTAGGAATTAGGATTTGGTTAGAATTTCATCAAAGGTTTGTTTAAAATTTCACTAAGATTTAATTAAGATTTGATTAAAATTTTACTAAGATTTGACTTAGGATTTTATTAAGATTTGATTTAGGATTTAATTATAATTTGACTTATAATTTGACTAAGATTTGACTTAGAATTTGATTAAGATTTGATTTACAATTTGTTTTAAGATTTGACTTAAGATTTGATTAAGATTTGATTTAGGATTTTGATTTAGGATTTTATTAAGATTTGACTTAGGATTTGACTAAGATTTGATTTAGGATTTTGAATTAGGATTTGATTTAGGATTTGATTAAGTTTTGATTTAGAATTTGATTATGGTTTGATTAAAGTTTATTAGGATTTAATTAATATTATATTAAGATTTATTTAATATTTAATTAAAATTTAATTAGAATTTATTTAAAATTATATTAAGATTGTTAGTTTTTTGGTTAGTTGCAATATATAAGTGTATCTTCTACAACCAAGTGTCTAGTGCATTATTAAACAAGATAACACATAATATGATAATGTTTAATTTATAAGGATAAATTTGAATGGAGTAAAGAAATAAAAGCATTATTTGAAGCTTCAAAGATAATTTTTACTTTTGTACCAATCTTATATTGTATTAACTTTTCCAGGGCATTTTTTATAGAAACAAACACATCAAATATTATCTTGGGTGCAGTAGTGTCTCAAATTGGAGCAAATAACAAAATCCACCTAATAGCTTTCTATTCAAAGAATTTTTTTGTAGCAAAGATCAATTACAAAATCCATGATAAAGAACTTTTTGTAATTATGGATTCTTTTCAAGAATGGCATTACTATCTAGAATGCGCTTTTAGTCTAGTCACCGTTGTCGTGTTGTGATTTGGCTACTATATAAAAAAATTGTACATATATATTTAATGTATAATTTATTACTTAGCTAAATGAAAGTCATATCAGTGGATTTTATTGGTTATAGGATGTGATTAGGTTGCTAGTTTAGAAAGGATCTATTAAAAGGATTATTATTAAGGTTTATATAATCTTATTTTCTTTCTAGTAGTGACTTTTGAAGTTAATTTTATATGGATAGTAACTTGTATATATCTTAAGTCACCTATATTAGACATTGGTGATCCTTAAGATCTTATTTACTTCTTTTATTTGGTGCTTAAAGCACCAAGTATGTAAATCTTATAAGAAGAAGGGTTAGAAAAGGGTTTTTAGTGTAAAAAGGGTAGTTTGGCCATCCATGTGGATGAATAGAGGTGGATGATAGAAATCTCTATTCTAATTGGCCAAAAATCATGCCCAATGGGCTTCAAGGAGGCTGCCCGAGGGTTTATTAGGAGTTAGGGTTTGTTTTTGGAGGGGAGTCGAACATCAGAGGCTAGGATCATAAGGTTTAGGTTTTTGGATCTGGTTTAGGTGCAAATTTTGTGTGATTTGCACTTTTTATGAAGAAGTTATAGGCGCCCAAAGTTAAGGTGTTGATTTTGGACCTACTGTCACTCTTTTGAGTATAAATCGTGCATACAGAGAGCAATCGAGGATTGGCGACTAGGGTTGAAGAGAACACTTTTACGGCTACACTTTTTGTGTACATTTTGATAAAATCCAAGCTAGGGTGAAGGAGATATTGGGAGTTGAAGTCAGTGCTTACAAACTTAAGGGAAGTAAGTGACCCGCTTACATAGTGGTTACATTTTGAGCTATATCTTAGATAATTTCATAGATTTTTGGCTCAAAATTTTCAATAGTGTATATACTTATGTCACAAGACTATGTGCAAAAATTTTGTGGCATTAAGGTTTTGGATTTGTGAGATATAAGGAAAATAGTGCTCAGGTGTCCCTGAGCTAGGGTTTTAAGCACTTGCTAGGGATTTTGAGATATCAAACGATCGAAAACGAATTTGCAATCGATTCTTTCTTGTAATGAAACTTAAGAGAATCACCTACACTTTGAACTAAATTTTATAGAAACTGAACGATTGGATCAAGAGTTATTGGACTCTAAAGTTCAATAAGAAATAGGTCCTTGCGGGTGAATAAAGCTTTGAAGGGTTTTTGTGGAAATTTGAACCCTTTTTGTACAAACTTACTTGGATACAAGAGGGTTTACATATATAACTTCTCTTTTGTGAGATTTTTGAATTATTTGTCCTTTTTATTGAGGACAAACGACCTGTTGGATTTTGCCATCAAATTTCAAATAAACCCTCCACAGCCAGATATCTAGTGTATTCCCAGATAGAAGGCCACGTCATACAACACCGTATATATAGATCATAAGAATCTTTATTATTTCATATCAATATGCATATTGAATTGTTATCATGCTCATTAGAGCATATCTTTATTAAGATTTGAATTTATTATCATTTATCAATTAAAAAAATAACAAGGTCTATCCAATATCTTTTTTAGATATTTTTATCTTATACTAAAAGAATAAGATGTAATTTTTTATCAACAAGAAATAATCCTCTTGAAACCGGAGCAATTTCATCTTTGAATAATAAAATCAACATTGTCTATTGATTCAATTTTTTTCAAGCAAGTCTAATTGAGTATGTCTTTAGACCTTTTTGTTCATAATATTAAGAATAATTCTTCTAAGTAGACAACAATAAAAAACTTGAGGTGGAAGATGTTTTAGATTTAAAGCAATGTCAAAATTAATTAGAATATTTTGTATATTAATGTAGATATGATATCAATTAATACATATGAAAGTCATGTAGGAATCTAGCAATTGCATCAACTAAAGTTAATATATTTCATCGATAATATCTATTAAAATCAAAATAAAGAGTGTCACGGATATAAAAATACAAAATAAGAAATTTGAATTAAAATAAGATTTCAAGAAGAAATTAACAAGAATTTTAATTAATTAAATGAATACATGAATAACATCTAGAAAAGTGAGCTGTAACTCCAAGAGATGTATTGTCAAGACTAAAGAACTCTTCAACCTTGACTCTTATATATATCCTTGTATAGGATGCTTCTTAATCGGCTTCCATCAAACTAAAAAGCTTCTTGAGCAGCTTCTACCAACTGGGAAGCTTTTTGAGCTCCTTCTACCAATTTGAAAGCTTCTTGAACTCTCTCTACTAACTAAGGAGCTTCTTGAGCTACTTTTGCCGACTAAGAAGGTTTTTGAGCTCCTTCCACTAACTAGGAAGCTTTTTGAGCTACTTTCACCAACTAGAAAGCTTCTCAACTGACTTTCACTAATTTAAAAATCTCTAGAATGTTCTAGAAGATTCTATGAACTTCTAAAGTATATATTCCTAATATCACTATTTTTTTTAGCAACAAGTTTTAAAGGAAGCTCATACCTTTGAAAGTTTTTTTACATATATAAAAAATCAAGGATACATTGTACTAATAAAGCTATATATTCTGTTCTCCATTTTTGGATAATGGATTCTAGTGGTCCTCAAAGAAATTACCTATGGCCTTGAGGTTGTACCTTTATTATTGAAATATCCTATCCAAGGATTAGATCTTCATTACAACATTCAAAACATCCTCCAAATAAGATCTCAAGACTAAAAAGATTCATATTTCTAAGCTCAAGCAATATCATTAAAGCTCGAGCATTAGAATCAAAACTTGAATGGTTGGATCTTGCTCTTAATGGCTCCAAAGAAGATCATATTTAGCACTAAAATATATCATCTTTACTTTGTTCAATTGAAGGCTGTAAAAATTGAATTGGTTCATTCAAAGCTTATGTGACAAGTAAATCTTCTGAATCTCATTCTCTCAATACTTAAACGATTGATATGGTGACTAATTTGCTTCTACCATTCTATTCTAATTAATTGATGAAAGCTTTAGTTTAACTCTCCTCCTCTTATGAATATTTCTTGAATTTAATTTTCACTAAGAAATTATCATCAAACACATTTGGATTTGTAAAGATAGAATTGATACAATTCTTATATCTTTTGAAATGCATTGGTAAGATTTTTGGCTAATTCCTATGTGCACTCATTAATATCATAGCCTTCCCAATGAACAAGATATTTCAATTTTCTCTAAATTTGTTGTGAATCAAATATCTTTTTAACCTCGTATTCTTTATGGTCTTCAATTTTAATATTAGGCAGCGATTGTTGCATTCTTCTTGGAATATACAACTCTCTATAAGGTTCTAAAAGAGAGACATGAAAAATTGGATGTACCTCATAAAAGATGGTAATTCTATGTAATATGCCACTGGATTAATTTTCTTTTAGATAAAAAAAATAGTCCTAATCTTTAATAATCCAACTTATCGCATAGTCGCTTGGTCTTGATGTTCTATCAAAGAAGCCATACCTTATTTTCAATATGAAAAGCAAGCAATTGATTTTTAAATTTATTTATAGATGTCTTGTAAGAATCTTTCGTTGCTTGCAATTGAAGCTTCAAGGTTATTTGGTATTGCGATAGATGCTTTGCAAATCCTTCAGTTACTCAATTATTATTATTATTTAATATACTTAATAAATCAAACTTTGAATGATATCTATAATTGGAATAAAATAGTATTTATTGAATTAAGGCATAAAAAGTATTATTATATATAAATTCCGCTAATAATAAAGATGAGATCCAATCGTCTTATTAATAATTGATGCTGCATTATAAATATTGTTCCAAAACTTGGTTAACTTGTTTTGTGTGGCCATCAATTTGAGGATAGAAAGCCAAAGAATATTTAATATCTATTTTTCATATATTAAAAAAAACATCTCCAAAATTTAGATATGAATTGGGATCCTTGATTGGATATAATATCATCCGATAGACCATGATATTAAAATATATTATCAAAATAGAGCCTTGTTGTTTCTTCACTAGACATAGTGTTCTTGCAAGGAATAAAATAAGCCACCTTTGTGAGTTGATCAATGACTACAAGGATGTTTTCTAATAAATTGGATGGCGGTAGATCCGTCATAAAATCTATTAAGATAGAAGACCATAACCGCCTTGTAATAGGCAAGGGTTGTAAGAGTCCATAAGGATAATGTCAAGGATTTTTGAACTTTGAATAGATGTTACAAGACAACACAAAGTCCTACATTGCCTTCCACATTTGAGGCCACTAAAAACCTTAAGAAATAAGTTTGAAGGTCTTGTTAAATCTAAAATGTCATACAGTTGGAAAATTATAATAAGATTGAAGAGCGCGCACTTGTGTTGGTCATTTTGGAATATACAAATATTCTTCAAAGTATATAAGGTCTTCTTTAAGCTTGAACTTGTCAACATTTTTTTTCAAGTGATGCTTGATATCAAAGGTCAAAGTATCATTAGTAGTTGCAACATGCATCTTATTGAGGAAATTAAAATCAATATGTACCAATGTAATAGTTGCGTAAAGGTAAAATTATTCCAACTTTAACAAAATTTCATATTGTTGATCAAATACTACCTCTCCTATTTTTTGTATAAGATATGATCTCCTTGATAAAGCATCAAATAATCTTTGCTGCTTCCCAAATCAATAAGTGATAACAAAGTTAAATTGAGATAGCAACATATTCCATTAAGTTTGGCAATGATTAAGAATTTGAGGTGACATAAAATATTCTAAGTTCTTATAATTTGTATACACAGTTCTAACATCTTGTCAAGGACATGAACTAGAAAAAGATACATAATCTAATAAAAATTGTATCAAAGAAAAGTCACAAAATGGGAATAAGAAAGTATATATATTCAAAGAAAATTGGAATGGCTATTGCCAAAGACTGGAAACATGAAGACTCTTGAAACTAGACTAGAACCAAGAAAGGAGTTGACAAGAGTGAAGAAGGCTTCACTCTTGCATCTATAAATACTATCTAACTAAGAGCTACGTGGCGGTATTCTATAGGACCTCATACACGTGTCTAATTTGCAAGACACGTGTCAAACTTGCACGACAAGTTTCTCACATGTGCGCCACGTACTTGGCTTGTTCCGCAAGCTACCAACATGTGTGATACATGGCTAGCTTGTTCTACAAGCTACCAACATGTGCACCATGTGGCTACCTTGTTGACCAAGTTTCTAACCTACCAATCACCTATAGACATGTATAAAGGTGATTTTGCGTCTATGAAGCTTCTAGGAAGCTACTCTATCAGATATTATCAAATCAACTTATTTTACTTACTTCTATTGGTCTATTATTATTTAGATAATTTACTGGAATAAATCTTATGTCCGTGACATTATCCCCCCTTCTAGGGACGAGTTCCACGAGGAACAGTGATTATATATTGAGAAAGTCCAAAATATGTCAAATTGTGCTTGCCACATACTCTGATCTTTGTTCCCTTCGAGGTAGTTGATAGGTTCTTTCAGCCATCGATAATGTCCCATACCAGGGCGAGAGGACCACCCTATTATTTGATCATTGTTGAGGCCTTCATAACTTCCTTCAAAGAAAACATTAGGAACACCATCAAGAGTAGTTCCTACCTCTAAAAGTATCACCAAACATCGAGAGTCTCTTCCAAGGTCGTGATACCAAACACGTTGTATTTCGCCATCAATCCGAGGAAGGACATGTCGTTCTTGAGGGTCTTCATCTCTATTCCGTCGTCTTGAAGGTTGTGATAGTCGTAATGTCTCGTCCGATAAATCAGCAAATGATGGCTCTTGAGCTGAATTTGCTGGTTATTGATCCTCCATCTCTTTAGCACAAACAAAATCTAATGACAAACAATGATACAAGGTAGGATGAAACCTCTATAGAACCTGCCTTGCTTTATAGCGAAGATTTTTTTGATTCTTTATCTTGGTTTTGATGGATGTCGTCGATGAATTGCATTAACTTTTATTGATGCATTTGTTAGATTCTTTGATGGCTCCCATGTGCGTTCACTAATATTATATCCGCACCAATACACAAGATATTCCAGTCAATTTTGGCGCCGCCTTGAATCTAAAATCTCTTCAACCTCGAATTCTTCATTGTTGTCCACTTCTACAAGAGGCGGTGGTATTTGTCTTCTTCCTTGTATGTCCACTGTCTTGTATGGCTCGAGTAGTAACATAAGAAATATAGCATGGATCTTCATGGACTCCGATAGGTGTAATCGATATGCAACTAGATTGATTTCTTCAGAAATAAGAAAAGGTCTAAGCCTACAATAGTCCAACTTATTACAAGGATTAGTAGTCTTGATATTACGATGAAGTAACCATATCTTGTCCCCCACGTTGAATTGTGGTTGTTCCTTGCGATATGCATCTGCATTTGTTTTTTGTCGTTCTTGAGCTTCTTTTAATTGCACCTTCATTATTGCATGTAGCTCTGACAAACGATTTGCTAAATCTTTTGCTGTTGGATTATCGACTTTTGAAAAGTCAAAAGCATCAAGTCGTGGTTGATAACCTTAATTGGCAAAGAAAGGTGTTTGTTGCGTAGAAGAATGTATCGTATTATTATAAGCAAATTCTGCCAATGGCAGAAGAGCTATCTAATCATCTTGTTGGTAGTTGATGGTACACCTTAAATATTGCTCCAAGACTTGGTTCACGCGCTCTGTTTGTCCATCAATTTGAGGATGAAAAGTTGAAAATAACTTTATGTCCACTTTTAAGATCTTGAAAAGGGTTCTCCAAAATCTTGACACAAATTGAGTTCCCCTATCTGATATAATATCCTTAGATAATCCATGATAGCGATAGATATTATCAATGAAAAGCTTAGCTGTTTCTTCACATGTGATAGATTTTGTGCATGGCACAAAATGTGCCATCTTAGTGAACCGATCTACTATCACAAATATAAAGTCATAAGATCTTGAGCTTGGAAGATCTGTGATGAAATCCATAGAAATAGAAGACCATGGTTGTTTTGGAATAGGTAATGGTTGAAGAAGCCCAAAAGTTCAATGATGAAGAGTCTTTGATCTTGAGCAAATATCACATGATTGTACAAAGTCTTTGACTGCCTTCCACATTTGAGGCCACCAAAAATCTCTTGATATAAGTTCAAAAGTCTTGTTGTATCCAAAATGTC
>JAWRVF010002196.1:0-15082 GCA_036785485.1 Physcomitrellopsis africana
GTGATCACGTCGACGGTAAATAATTCCGCATTAAGAAGTACATCATTGATAGGTTTGTTACCGAATATATTGGACAATTGAGATAAATAATCTGCATTGGCATGTTTCTTTCCAGGTCAAACATTAATAGTGAAATTAAATTCTTGAAGGAGTAACATTCATCGAGCAATGCATCCACTTAATTGAGGTTTATTAATCATATACTTAAGAGCATCATGATCAATATGAAACACAAATAGATAACCAAGCAAATAATGCCAAAAATTTTGGACAAAATAGATTATGCCCAAGGCTTCCCATTCAGTCGTAGTGTAATTTTGTTCTGCAGCAACAAATTATCGACTAGCATAATAGATGGAATGATCCCAATCCTTTTTATCTATCTGACTTAACACGGATCCAATATCAACATTCAAAGCATCAACATAAACATGAAAGGGTTTTGTCCAACAAGGTGTAGCAAGTATTGGTCCTGACACCAATTTTTGTTTTAACTCTTCAAATGCAATTGTACATTTCTCAGTCCAAATTGGACTAGATCCATCCGATGGCAGTTTTTTTAAAAGATTCATTAACGGTTGAAATAATTCTGTAAATAAATGTATGAATTGCCTATAATAGCTGACATGGCCTACGAAATCTTGAACACTAGACACTGTTTTTGGCTTTGGTAAAGCCAATATCTGATGACTTTATGCACAGGTAAATGGCGATGCAAGGCCATTAAACGATGTTACAAAAGCTTTCCTAATGGTACATGCCAAGGTGACATTTCACTGGCGAAATTCAAAGATATCCCATATTTATCACATTAGTCCAAACAGTTATCGAGACATTCCAAATGATTCGCTGTTGTACTGAATGTGCAAAAATCATCTAAAAATATCTCCATCGATAATCATAAATAGTCCTAAAAGGCTTGCGTCATTACCTTTTGAAATGTGGCCGGGGCGTTACATAATCCAAATGGCATCACTTTATAAGTAAATGTGTCCCAATTTATAGTAAAAGTAATCTTCAACTGGTCCTCTTCTGCAATTTTTATTTGATTATAATCCAAGAATCCGTCCAAAAAAGAATAACATTCATGCCCAGCTACTGCGTCTAGTATACTATCTGTAAAAGATAAAGGAAAATCATCCTTCTTGGTAGCCGCG
This sequence comes from Physcomitrellopsis africana, assembly GCA_036785485.1. NCBI lineage: Eukaryota > Viridiplantae > Streptophyta > Bryopsida > Funariales > Funariaceae > Physcomitrellopsis > Physcomitrellopsis africana. The sequence goes on from JAWRVF010002196.1 coordinate 1,158, forward strand.
TTTAATTTACGGAAATCTTGACAAATACAAATTTTTCCATTTTTCTTCGGCACTATCACAATTGGTGAAACCCATTCACTATATGGGACTGGATGTATGAAGCCCACGTCTAAAAGTTTATCTACTTCCTCTTTGACCATGAGAAAATATTTTAGATTAAGACTGTGTTATCTTTGACGAACTGGTGTAGCATCTTCCTCTAAGGTAATTCGATGCTCACAAACTTCGGCAGGAATACCTTTTAAATCCGCATATGACTAAGCAAAAGCAAATTTATGATTTAGAAAGAATTCTTTTCAATTTCTCAGTTCTGTACCCGTAATACTGGTGTATACTTTGATAATCTGGGATATTTCATTGGAGCCCAAGTTAATGGATTGGCACACAGGTTCCTCATTAACCCTTGGATTGATTTGTCTCTTCTGCTTTGAATCCGTCATATGGTCCGGCAAATCGGACTTATCCAATTCTGATTCCAATGTACTAATTTCATTTACCGCGCGATTATTCATCCAATCCGCAATGACATCGTCAAAATTCTCTGCACTCTCTTTATACAAAAAATATTCCCCTGGCCCTCCATACTGGTGTAACACGCCTTATTTCCACATGTGAACGGGGTCCTTATCAACTTGCATTGCATTAACTTTGTCATACTCTGCCTCAAATTGGCCCTCATCTTCAGATGTTGCTTCTGCGCCCATAATTTGAGACTCTCCATGATATTGAACTGGGTATATTTGTAAAACAATCTTGTTATTACCCTCCCCAATAGTTAATGTTCCACGGCCTCAATCGTTCCTAGCTTTAGCTTGATATAGCTACAGCCGACCCAATAATATTGGATATGATAAAGTGGAACTCTGTGATCAAAAAACAATATAATCAATTTCATACGTAATTTCTGTAATTACAGTATTAATATTGCATAAGATACCCATTGGTTTTATCCTACTATGATCTGCCATTCTTAGTACCAATGTCGTGGGTACTAATTGTTTTAAATCCAACTCCTCTATTGTATCGGCATTCATTAAGTTCACACTAGAGCCACCATCCACTTGAACTCCAAGAATGAGAACACCATCAATTGATACATCGATAGTTGGTGCTCTCGGATTGAGATTCAAACTAACTTCATGAATTTCTTTATTACAAATTCTACGTCATATTAATAAGGAATTCAATGTAGAATAACATTCTGGTGCAACTGCTAACAATTGCTTCATTGTAATAGAAGGTTTAATTTCATCCAAATCTTTCATAATATCATATGGTTTCATATTGGCAATGATTCCCAAGGCCCTTTTCTTTTTCATGGATTTTAATTTGATCCCTTGAGATAATTTTCTTACGAAATTTGGAACTAGAACTGCTGAATGGACTTTGTCGTAATTCTTTTCCATGAAAGGATCTTTTAGTGGGCAAGGTGGCTCCGGAAACTTTGAAGATATTGGTACTGGTTTTGGTTGAACCAATATCTTGGGGCTAAGGACATTCTCAAGTTGCATAGACAAATTGGATCCATTCGTTGGTAATACCTTTGATACTGGTATTAGATTTGGAGTACCATTCAATGATTTACATTGATCCACAACTGATACTTTCAATTGTTGAATTGGATCTTTTTTCTTTTGCTGGGCCCGAGTAAGTACTACATGGATGCATTCCATCCGATTTATTGGAGAATCTTGTGGAACTCGATTATTATCTTCCATCTTACTTTATAATTGGATATGTTGATATCGGTTATTAATATTAAACGGAGCATTGCACTGCTGGTAAATATGTCCAAATTGCTTACAATTTCCACATACTGGAGCATAATCATCATTGGCTCTAGGATTGGAACATTCACTAGCATAGTGTCCTAGCTGCCTGCATCCATAGCATCAAAGTGGTCTTCTTCCTCCTCTATCTGGAATATGGGATATCTCGATTGGTATATATCGGCTAGGCTTGTTCCAGGTTTGATGGATAAAGGATCCCGGCTGACCAGTTAGTATTGTAGGATCTGAAATTGGATTTTGAATAGGTGGATATTGGGATTGTCCTTGCTGATTTTGCACAAAACCTTGAGAATTGGGATCACCTTCTTGGTTATACTCAGAATTTTGAAAATTATAGAAATTTCTATTTTATTTTATAGGACGATTCCCGTTCCAATCAACCTTATTTCTTATCTGAACTTGATTAACATCCCATAAAGTCGGTTGAATCATGGTCTGATTTCCTAACTGTTGTTGCCTTCTTAAATTCAAGCAATTGGTGGTTACATGCTTACTTCCACAAAATGTATATTGCACAGTCATTTGGGGTGGTGAAAGGCACTCCGTTATTAAATGTCCTTGCCCCTTACAATTATTGCACGAAATATTAGAGCACATATTAGTTGATTTATGCCTCTTTTCCTTATCCTTTGCCAGGTTAACAGCCAACTCGTCCATCTTCTTTGTCAAAGTTAACAAAAAAGTTTCATTTAGATCCTTTGATACTAATTCATTAAATAACTCCTTTATAGATATTGGTTTTTGATATGGGAAATATGGAGAATACGAACCTGTAGTTGTTGGTGGTATAGCATGTAATGGAACAACATTCACTATCCCTTGCGGATTGACACTAAGATTTGCATTGTAGTCAATTATCCTTGGATAACTATTCACTGTTTCATTCTAGGTTGGTATTTGATACCCTCCTTGAGATGGAATCATTGTGGCTCCTGTGGTTAAGAATTGGTCATAATGACATTCTTCCCATATCTTAACTCGGTCAAGTGAGGCAGCCACAATCGCAGGTTAGGCCTTTTTTACAAACATCTTCAATTCTGGTGGATATAGATCGTTAACCAATATAGACATAACAAACGAGTTCGGCATTTGGTTATTTGGCCATTTTTGAAGGATATCTGCTACTCGGCCATAATATGACTGCATCGCTTCTCCCGGTACCATTTTACTATTCATTAATCTTTCTCTAAGACGTTCTTCAAATCCTATTGATAAAAAATGAGTCAAAAATATATTTTTCAATGCCTCCCAATTAGGAAATTGTCCCACGGGTTGACAATTATACCATTCAAACGTTGTGTCTTTCAAGGTCGCTGGTAGCCATCTTAACCAAATATCTTCAGCTCTACCATTGTTGGCTATACATGCGGTCAGGAATTGAGACAAGTGTTGATCTGGATCGGCTCTTGGCAGACCTCTAAAGATAAGTAATGGGGCTACGTTAGTTGTGTGATCACCCACCGCACCCATTTGTACCACAATTGGTACTACTGGATCCCCCGCTGTCATGTTGTAAATTAAAATATAGTGTGAAAGATATAAAGGAATGTGTTAAAATAAAAAGATTAAGATTAGAAGAAGAGAGGATGAAAAAGAGAAAGGGTTGTGGTTATAACCACATTATCTTGAAGGTTATAATATTTATCACAAGCTCAGGGATGATAGGTAGGCCAAACTACTAATTTCCTGCTGAAATTCCCACTAGCAGTATCAAGTCAAGAAGCCAAGGAATTCTATAGTGAAGTCAAGTGGATTCGAACCCACGTCAACTCCAAAGTAGCTAAGAACTTAACCACACAAGCTTCTTTGACTTGGCAGTGAAGGATGTAGTTCTTTCTCTTTTATCTCTAATCTAATCTTAATTGTTTTTTCTACTTATTAGATTTTTTTTCTATTTTATCTTAGATCTGCTTTACCTTTATTCTCTTTTATTTTAGATCTAAACTTAAATGTTGTGGGCTGAAATTAGAAGAGAAGTGGGTAGAAAAAAAAAAAATGATAGTAAGAAGGTAGAATAGAAATTTACCTCAAAAAGTGAGATTCCTTCAAATTAATCCAAAAGAAAGGATTGAAGAGGTGGAAAGACATGGCTGAGGTGTCTCTTTGACCAAGGGAAGAAAGAAGACCAAGCCGGGAGGACAAGAAGGGGGTCGTGAAGAAGAAGAGGAGGTTCTTTTTGGAGAGATAGGGTTTCCTTTTGATAGGCAGTAGACGTTTTTGTGTGTAGAAGAAGCTTAGAGAGGATTTTAAGTGAAATTTTTTGTGGGTTTGTAGTAGACAAGATAAGGAACATATAGAAATAATTTTTATATCTTTTGGTTAAGTATCAAGGGAGATATGAGTCGTCAAAGTTGCAGGTGTTTAAGACTAGGGCAGTGAGGTTTACTAAATTTCGGGCCTCAGCTCTTGAGAACCATTTGGACTTTAGAGGCAAAATTTGTTGGGGTTGTGTTCCTTATAGAGTTTGCTGCTTTGAATCAAAATCTTAAGTCAATATGATCTTTGAGCAAAGAGTTATGAGTGAAATTGTAACCGGATGTAGGTGAAAAGAGAAATAGAGTGTAAGCAGAATTGGGGTTTGTATGGGCAGAGTGTGTGTGTGGGTTTTTTTGGGTATGAATGGAGTTAGGGAGTGAATTTGAGTGTGAATTTTGATAGACGTGATCTAAGCAAGTTAAGAAAGAGATGAGGGTAAGTTTGATACTCATTTATCTTATAAAAAAATGTTATGCTCTTTCAAAGTGATAGGGGTCTATTTCTAAGTCAGTGAAGTTTGGGGGAGCATATCTTTGTGATCAAAGTAGCATTTTGAGTAAAATTTGTTGAGGTTTGTAGATATATGAGTCTATTAAGTTGTGTAAAAAACTGATTGCTATTGGAGTTATGGTTAAAGAATTATGTGGAAATTTGTAGTCGGATCCAGAGTTGGTAGAAGACAGAATTAAAGGAGGAGAGTAGAGTCTATAACTCTATTTCCAAGAGGAGTTTTGGAGCAAAAGTTGGAGGATGTTTACAACATAAAGCAAGCAACAAGCCTACCAAATTTCAATACTTGGGGTTTTGATAATGAGGAGCAATGAAGGTGTGAAGCAAAGGGGGTCCAGAATCAAAGGCAGCATGGAGGGGGTTCTTTGACAACATGGTTCTCTCTAACCACATGAGCTATAATCAAAAGGATTATGGGGTTTGCTTCTTTACTTCCTTAAGCACTTTGTGTTCAAATTTTGCTTCAATTGATATGATATCCTAGGATTTATGGGCAAATTTGAAGGCGGGTTTTTAAAGGCAGAATATGGCTAGATTAATAAAGTATGTTTTTATGTAAAATCTAAGTTTATAAAGACTTTTGTGGTCTTCTTGCATAGCCGAAAGCAAGGCACAAAGAGACCAGGTGTTTCTTAGGGCTAAGACTCTCTCACCCATTTACCATACAGACAGAGGAATTTGTCTATTCTCTTTACTTCCTTGTTAAAATAAATGCTACCTTCTTCAATTGTATTTTCCGGCCTCCACAATTTGGTATTATTATCTGTAAATAATTTTATCGGTTGAAGTTGAAGTGAAAACAATGGATTTTGGAATACACTGAATTGGCCCTTACTAGCAAGTAATACATTCCCTACTGAAGAACTAGCCTTGCTAGAATCGGTTGTATCTACTATTGAAAAAATATCCAATTGAGTATCCAATTCTTCTGTGCTCCATTCTCTTAGGTATGAACTCCGGGAGATACATGTTGTCCGGAATTATCCCCGATGCTTTGGCGGTTACTTTATTCGTGTATATTTTTGATGTAAAGATCTTTCATATTTGCTTGGTATGTGGATATTGTAATGCAGCCACAACCCGCAGTTAAACTCAACTTTGTTGACGCTTCTATTTTAGCTTCCGTTCTTGCTCGTCCCGTAACAAATTTCTTACTTGTGCTCTTTCTTGTCTTTCTTTTGATTGACGTATTTTTCTCTGAGCAATGTTTTCATTCCTACTAACCATAATCTTTCATCATCTATTATTGACATTGTTTTCCATCACTAATTTAATTGCTCATTCGATAGTTAATTCCTAACACTCAATACTATTGTCAATCCTCGACAGCAGCGCCAAAATATTGTTTTCGTTCGTCTCACTTACTCTACCAATACTATCCAGAATAAATCTGTAAAGGGAAATTCGAACACAGGGAGAGACTATCCGCATTGAGTTAAACTGTTAGAGCCACATAACTAACTACCTACTGAACATTAGAGTCTAATGCACACATACACGCTTTTCTCTAAAATACTACCATCCACTCTATTGGTTCTGCTATTTCGCAACTAAAGATACTTCGTGATACAATCCTCCACCAATACTCCTACTATAATCTTTTGTCTTCTTCCGAATCTATAACAACAATTGGCAATGTTGCACCATTTCTATAGATTGCATACACTCGCTTCTTTCTCCAATCACTGGAAATAATTCCTCACCTACAATGTCTTTCAAAACAAATTGTTACTCCAATATTCTTCACTACTCAACTCTCACAATCAATACGGCATGACACTTACATCCACAACCGAACTTCATTGACATAGCTGGTCTTCAACTTCCAATTCACCGCAAAGAACTTCACGTAACAAACAATCATAATTTCTTACTCATCTACATATATATAAATTTTTTTTTTTTATTATTGTACTTCATTATTGACATGGTATAACCTTTTAGAATAGAATTCGGATCCTCCACTATAGTCTAACAAAAGAAAAGAAAGAGGTAGCACCAAGCTTACCCCGGCTCAGGACTATCACAGTCTGGCCCCGACTCCCCCATACCAAATCGATTTATACTTGCCCCGTCTATGTTAATTGCTTCACAACCAATGATAACTACTTTTCTTAACTTCCTCATCCATTTTGTCTTCTAAACTGGCCATTCATCGGCTTCCTATCTATTCTTAATCCTACAAACTATGTATTGTAAATTCTAAAATTCTTATCCATTCTACAAAATACCTATGCAAATTCATCCACAATTGGACTTGAATCCATATTTCTAATAGTTACTTTATTTACAAGTTGCATATTTTGTATAAATCTCATTGTTCTATTTTTCTTTGATACCGTAAACCATTGATTCGAATAAGGTGCTATAGACAGTTCTAAAATCTCCATTTCAATCTTTTCATTGAGTAAGTTTATCAACTTGGATAAATATGCTCTTGGTACTAGAATTCGTAATAAATTCCATGGTTAATGAGGAACACTAAAAATAACCATAGGTACTCTGATATTTACGGATTGACGCATCAAATTTTATATATTTTCAATGCAAAAAGCTTCTTTCCAATGAATGACATATTTCTAAAATATTTAATATTTTTTAGAAATTCCTTAAAAGCATCAACTTAATTCATCAATATAGCATCCGCATAAATTTGTATCTATCTTTACCAGAATATATAGAGTTTGATTTGTGAGATGATTCTCTAATACTTTTCTTATGACCATTGTTGTTTGACAAAGCCGCTAGTTTACTTTTTTTTGAGTGTAAATAAGAATTTGTCTTACGCACAGAGTAAGAGTTGTCCATTTTAAAAGCTGAAGTTTTTAAGGAGCATCATAAAATCTTCCTGCGCATGTGATAATTTTGTATGTAATAGCCATTTCTTCGAAACTCTAGCACATTCAAATCTCCTTTAATCGTAAAGCTCATCTCTTCAAAATCAAAACTCTCCAATATCTTCTTCAAATTGATAGCAGCCTCAATATCTGATTGTAATTTATAAGCAAGGGCCTTTCTTCTCTCTTTTATAAAATCTCTTTCTTTTGTAGGAACATTTTTTATTGTCTCTTCATGCGTAGGATTTTTTTGTTGTCGTGTTTTTTTTCTTCTTTTAGTCTTTTTTGATGGCCCTTCATTATTCTCATCTCTTCTTCTTTTTTCTTCTATTAATGTATTATATTGATTCCTTGTAATATGAACATATATCAATAATCCATCTATTGGATCATTCTATCTAGTAATTTGTCAAATGTCATTTCCGACGAATTTTAAATCATCTTTGGTAAATTTTCTTCTTTCAGCATAATTCATTGCACTTGTCTACAAAGAACTAGATTCTTCTGGAAATTCAAGATTTATGCTTAAACACTTACCTTGATTTGCTTCCATCCAATATGTTGATGCTGCATTGCTTGAGATTTTAATTAATTCTCTTGCAAGTACTTTCACTCCTCCTTTATCAAAGCTTGTCTCTAATTTTTCTCTATTCTCTTTTAAATATATCATACCATCTTTAAAAAAAAAAATTCCTTTGCGTAGCGCTATCGTGGTGAGAGTCTTAGCCCTAAAAAACACTGGGTTTTTTTTTGCCTCTAGTTTCTCAAGTGCAAGATGAGATTCATAAAGTTCATAAAATTGAAGAATTTATATAAAAACATACTTTATTAATCCTAACATATTCTGCCTTTAGAAATCTGCCCTCAATTTTGCTCATAAATCCTAGGATATCACATCAATTGAAGCAAAATTTGGATACAAGGTACTTAAGAGAGTAAAGAAGCAAACCCCATAAACCTTTTGATTATAGCTCATGTGGTTAGAGAGAACCATATTGTCAAAGTAATCCCTCCATGCTGCCTTTGATTCAAAGACGTTGTAAGTCCTCGGGATACGCTTTCTTTATTGAAAGATACCCTAAGTGCTGAAATTGGTAGGAAGCATAGCTTGTATCATTTGTAAGCACCTTACAAAATATTTGCTCTAAAAAGTTCAAAATAACTTGAGTTATAGGTTCCACCCTTCTTTTTTAATTTTGCCTTCTAACAACTCTAGATTTGACCACAATTATCCTCATAACTCCTCGAATATAACTCCAATAGCAATCAATTTTTTACACAACTTAATAGACTCATATATCTACAAATCCCAATAAATTTTATTCAAAATACTACTTTGATCACAAAGATATGCTCTCTCAAACTTCACTGATTTGGAGATAGACCCCTGTCACTTTGAAAGAGCATAACATTTTATTCATAAGACTAATGAGTATCAAACTTGCACTCATCTCTTCCTTAACTTATATAGATCATGTCTATTAAATTTCACACTCAAATTCGTCTCCTAAATCTCTTTATACCCAAAAAAACCCACACACATGCACTGCCCATACAAACCCTCAACCTTGCCTTCACTCTATTTCTCTTTTCATTCAAACCGGTTACAATTTCACTCATAATTCTTTGCTCAAAGGTCATATTGACTTGAGATTTTGATACAAAGTAGTTAACTCTATAAGGAACAAAAACCCAACAAATTTCGCCACTAAAGTCTAAGTGGTTTCCAAGAACCAAGGCCCGAAATTTAGTAACCCTCTCTGCCCTAGTCTTAAACACCTGCAACTTTCACGACTCATATCTCCCTTGATACTTAATGAAAAGATATGAGAATTGTCTCTATGAGTTTTTTATCTTGTCTACTACAAACCTACAAAAACTCGCACCTAAAATCCTCTCTAAGCTTTTGCTACACACAAAAACGTATACTGCCTATCAAAAAGAAACCCTATCTCTCCAAAAAACTCTCCTCCTTCTTCTTTACGACCCCTCCTTGTCATCTCCCTCCTGGTCTTCTTTATCCTCTTCGTCAAAAAGACCTCTTAGCCCATGTCTTTTCCACTTCCTCAATCTTTTCCTTTGGACTGACTTGAAGAAATTTCACTTTTCAAGGTAAATTTCCATTGTATCTTCTTACTACTAATTTTCTATCAACCTTTCTTCTAATCTTAATCTTTTTATTTTAATACATTCTTTTATATTTTTCACACTATGTTTTGATTTACAACAGGATAACGCCTCTGTGAAATCTTCACACTCTCTTCTTGAATGATCCATGCTATCACACCATATGCACCTATGTATTGTACTATCTATTTGTCCAAATTTTTGTCTTGTTGATAGCTTTGATGATTGGCCTTTTTCTTCAAGTTTTGTAAATTTTATTTGCAAATCTCTCATTTTTTGTATGATTTGATCAATGCCCATTTCTTCTTTCTTTGATATTGCCATTGAAGGTTGAATCATAGGTGTAGCATGGTTCATAGGCAATTTTATCTTAGAAACTTGCAATGGTCTTTGAATACCCATCTTATCTTTTTTCTTTTCTCTTTTTGTAAGTACTCCTATTGCTTTTTTCACTTTCTTCCAATTTGATATCAGTCCTTCTTCTTCTTCTTTATCTTCAAGTAAAATTTCCAACTTCTCTAGTAGCTATCAAGGACGTAAACTAGAAAAAGATGTATAATCTAATAAAAAATGTATCAAAGAAAAGTCACAAAATAGGAATCAGAAAGTATCTATATTCAAAGGGAAACTAGAATGGCTATTGTCAAAGACTAGAAACATGAAGACTCTTGAAACTAGACTAGCATCAAGAAAGGAATTGACAAGAGTGAAGAAGGCTTCACTCTTGTCTCTATATATACTATCTAACTAGAAGCTATGTGGCGATGTTCTATAGGACCTCTAATATGTGTTGACTTTGAAGGCCACTTGCCTTAGCTTGCAAGGCAAGTTTTTTACATGTGCGCCACGTAGTTAGCTTGAAGAAAAAGCTATTAACATGTGTGGCACATGGTTAACTTGTTGACCAAGTTTCTAACCAAGAAATCAACTATAGACACCTATACGGTCAAAGCAGCGTCTATGAAGCTTCCAGGAAGTTTTTCTAGAAGATATTATAGAATTAACCTACTTTTACCTACTTTTACCTAGTTCTACTTAATTATATAGGTAACTATGTGTATGTCCGTGACATTACCCCTCTTTTTAGGCACAAGTTCCACGAGGAGCAGTGGATAGATGTTGAGGAAGTCTAAGATGCACCGGATTGTATTTGAAACATAGTCTGATCTTTGTTCTCTTTGAAGATAATTAATGGGTCCTCTCAGCCATCGATAATGTCCCATTCCGAGGCGGGAAGACCACCTTGTTATTTGATCATTGTTGTGACCTTCATAATACGTTTGGAACACCATTAGGAGTTGTTCCTACCTCCAATAAAATCACCAAACATCGGGAGTCTCTTCCAAGGTCGTGATACCAAACACGTTGTATCTCGCCATCTATTTGAAGAAGAACATGTCGTTCTTGAAGATCTTCATCTCGGTTGCGTCGTCTTGAAGATTGTCACAATCGCAACGTCTCATCCAGCAAGTCAACAAATAAAGGCTCTTGAGTTGAATCCGCTGGTTGTTGATTCTCCATTTCCTCAGCGCCACAAATACAAAGAAGTTACAAACAAGGTTAGAAAGTTGAATGTTATCTTGCCTAGATCTTGTTTCTTTTATAAGAGAGGTCTTCATCTTGGTTTTGATGGATGTCGTTGATGAAAGGTCTCCACCTTCCTTGCTGCATTTGCAAGATTCTTTGCCGGTTTCCATGTGCGCTCACTAATATTATATCCGCGCCAATGAATAAGATATTCCAACTTGTTTCGACGTCGCCTCAAATCTAAGACTTCTTCTATCTCAAATTCTTCATTGTTATTCACTTCTATAGGAGGCGGTGGCATTTGTTTTCTTCCTTGTATATTTGTTGTCTTATATGGCTCAAGTAGAGACACATGGAATACAAGATGAATCTTCATAGACTCTGGTAGCTTTAATTGATAAGCGACTGGATTGACTTGTTCACAAATTGAGAATGGTCCAAGCCTACGATAGTCCAACTTATCACAAGGACGAACAGTCTTGATATTTTGACGAAGTAGCCATACCTTATCACTGACATGGAATTGAGGTTGTTGCTTGCGATAGACATTTGCATTGGTCTTTTGTCATTCCTGAGCTTCTTTTAATCGCACCTTCATTGTTGCATGTAGCTCTGCCAACTGATTTGTCAAATCTTTTGCCGCAGGATTATCAGCTTTTGAAAAGTCAAAAATATCAAGTCGTGGGTGATAACCATAATTGGCAAAGAAAGGTGTTTGTTGAGTAGAAGAATGTACCGAATAATTATAAGCAAACTCTGCCAATGGCAAAAGAGTTGTCCGATCGTCTTGATGGTAATTGATGGTACACCTCAAATATTGCTCCAAGACTTGGTTCACTCGTTCCGTTTGACCATCTATTTGAGGATGGAAGGCTGAAGATAGTTTTATATCCACCTTCAATATCTTGAACAAGGTTCTCCAAAATTTGGATACAAATTGTGTTCCTCTATCTGATATAATATCCCTTGGCAATCCATGATGGCGATAGATGTTGTCAAGAAAGAGCTTAGCTGTTTCTTTACCTGTGATAGATTTTGTACATGGTACAAAGTGTGCCATCTTAGTGAACCGATCTACAATCACGAATATGGAATCATATGAACTTGAAATTGATAGATCTGTGATAAAATCCATAGAGATAGAAGACCATGGTTGTTATGGTATAGGTAGTGGTTGGAAAAGTCTGTAGGTTCAATGACAAGGGGTTATTGATCTTGAACAGACATCGCATGATTGTACAAATTCCTTAACTGCCTTCCACATTTGAGGCCACCAAAAATCTCTTGATATTAGTTCCAGAGTCTTATTGTACCCAAAATGTCCTGCTGCGGGAAAATTGTGACGAGCTTCAAGAGCACGTAGTCGTGCTTTGCCTTCTGGGATATACAAGCGTCCCTCAAAATAGAGTAGATTGTTCTTGAATTTGAACTTGGAAGTATCATGAGACTTAGATGAATTGTTCTTAATATCATGAACAAGAGGGTGTGAGGACATACTTGACTGGATTTTCTTGAAAAAATTTGAATCAACGGTCAATGTTGATTTGATTGCTCAAAGATAAAATTGTTCTGGCTTCAAGAGGGTCATTTTTTGTTGATCAAAAGCTGCATCTCTTTCTTTTGGAGTAAGATAAGAACGTCTAGAAAGGGCATCAGACAAACCTTGTTGTTTTCCTGGCCTATACGGGATAATGAACACGAATCTTGACAAAGACATACTCCAACGAGCTTGACGACGATTTAAAACACGTGCTGATATAAAATACTCAAGATTCTTGTCATCCGTATATACGGTGACTGGATGGGAGGCGCCTTCTAGATAATGAAACCATTCTTGAAGAGAGTCCACAATTGCAAGAAGTTCTTTGTCGTGGATCTCATAATTAATCTCGGCTGCTGAAAACTTTCTTGAATCAAAAACTATTGGATGAAGTTTGTCATCTGTTCCCATTTGTGACAATACGGCACTCAATGCAAAATTTGATGCATCTGTTTCCATAAAGAATGCTTTAGAAAAGTCGACGCGATACAAGATTGGTGCAGAAGTAAAAGCTATCTTCGAAGCTTCAAATGATGTTTCTGCTTCCTTGCTCCACTCAAGTTTTTCTTTACAAGTTAAGCGTGTCAATGGAGCTGCAACTTGAGAAAAGTTCTTAATGAAGATCCGATAATAATTGGCAAATGCCAAAAAACACTATACATTTCTTACTGTCCTTGGAATTTTCCAGTCCATAATTGTCTGAACTTTCTTAAGATCCATCATTAAGCCGTTATTAGAAATGATGTATCCTAGGAAGTCAACTTGAGTAGTGTGAAATACACACTTTTCCATCTTGGCGTATAATCCTGTATCTCTAAGTTTCTGTAACACTACAAACATGAGATTCATGTTCTTCTGCATTCTTAGAGTAGATTAGAATGTCGTCTAAATAATAGACAATAAAATCATCAAGAAATTCACGAAAAACGTCATTCATAAGATGTTAAAAAGCAGCTGGTGCATTTGTGAGTCCAAACGGCATGACATTATATTCAAAATGTCCATACCTAGTTCAAAATGCAGTCTTCCATTCGTCACCTTCTTTGATGTGGACCAAATTATATGCTCCTCGTAGATCTATTTTTGTATAGATCTTTGCTTGGTTGAGTTGATTAAGAAGTCTTGAAATTTGAGGTAAAGGATACCTGTTCTTGATGGTAATCTTATTAAGCCCTTGATAATCTACGCACATCCGTAAGGATCCGTCTTTTTTCTTTACAAATAAGATAGGAGCTCCTGTTGGAGATTTTGAATGGCGTTTGAAGTTCTTAGCCAAGTTCTCGTCAATATATTCCTTCAATGCAATCAGCTCGTTCTGCGATAAACTATAGATTGGTC
>JAWRVF010002197.1:0-14878 GCA_036785485.1 Physcomitrellopsis africana
TCAACATCCTAACTTTGTGTGCCTATATCTCTTTCATAAAAAATCTAAATTATACAAGATTTGCACCAAAATCATATCCAAAAATCCAAACTTACTGATCGTAGCTTCTAATGTTCAACTTCTCTCCAAAAAAAAATCCTAATCTCTAATAAACCCTCGGGCAGCCTCCTTGAAGCTCATTGGACATGATTTTTGGCCAATAAGAATAGAGACTTCTATCATCTATCTCCATTCAACCACATAGATGGCCTAACTACCCTCTTTCATACTAAAAATCCCTCTCTAATCCTTTTTGTTATAATATTTATACAATATGTGTTCTAAACATCAAATAAAAGAAGTAAATAAGATCTTAAGGATTACCAATGTCTAACAAAGGTGACTTAAGATATACAAGAGTTATTATCAATATAAATCAACCTCAAAATTACTATAAAAAAAAATAAGGTTGTATAAATCTCATTAATAGTCCTATTAAATAAATTCTTTCTAAACTAATAATCTAATCACATCTTGTAACCAATAAAATCTTTTATTATAGCTTTCACTTAACTATATAATAAATTGTACATTAAATATTCATATACAATTTTTTCACATAATAGCCAAATCACAACACAACAACAAGTTGGATTGGTTGGCACTTTGCTTATAAGACAAGCACTATCATGGTTTGCTCCCTTGTTTGAAAAAAGATCATCAATTTTTAGCAACTTTGAAGTTTCCATGGAAGCATTTGGAAAACATGACAAGGCGTGAGGGGCAACAACTAAGATCCGAGCATTATGTCAAGGGGCGCACTCTGCATCAATCTATGCATTTGATTTTAGGTAATTAGTGTGCAACATCAATTGAAATAAAGAAGCCCTAATGAACCAATTTTATTGGGGGTTAAGAGATGATATGAAAGATTTGTTATTATTGCTTTTGCATCCACAATCACTCAATGAAGCCATTAACCAAGCCATAAAATGTGATAATCGATTATTTTAACATCGACAAGATCAATGTTCATGGACTCTAACAAGATAACATGCAATCTGACATATCCCTATAATATCAACAAATATTTTGAATTTACACTCAAAAGTAGAGGATATGCAACTTAATGCAATACAATTTAAACTACTTAATCTGCAAGAAAAGAAGTATTGGATGGAAGAAGGTATATGCCTGTATTGTAGTAAGAAAGGCCACAAGGTTGATAATTGTCCAAAAAAACAAAATCAAGCATTACTGCATCCAGTATTCTGATTGTTTTTGGGAAAGCAATGATATTCAGCCACAATAGGGTATTTGTTATATGGCAATGGCCTTCTCAGGAATACCATGGTGCTTGGCTATGGAGTTTATTTGATTTGTTAATGAAAATCCAGGGTCGTTTTGTCTCACTCAATAAAAAGGGACAAATATCCTAGCTCTCCTGAAAAGAAGTTATATATGTAAACCTTCTTGTATTCAAGTAAGTTTGTACAAAAAGGGTTCAAATTTCCACAAAAACCCTTCAAAACTTTATTCACCCGCAAGGACTTATTTCTTGCTAAACTTTAGAGTCCAATAACTCTTGATCCAACTATTCAATTTCTATAAAATTTAATTCAAAGTGTAGATAATTCTCTTAAGTTTCATCACAAGAAAGAATCAACCACAAATTCATTTCCAATCGTCTGATATCTCAAAATCCCTAGCAGGTGCTTAAAACCCTAGCTCAGAGACACCTGAGCACTATTTTCCTTATATCTCACAAACCCAAAATCCTAATGCCACAAAATTTTTGCACATAGTCTTGTGACATAAACATATACACTCTTGAAAATTTTGAGCCAAAAATCTATCAAATTGTCTAAGATATAGCTCAAAATGTAACCACTATGTAAGCGGGTTACTTACTGCCCTTAAGTTTGTAAGCATTGACTTTAACTCCCAATATCTCCTTTACCCTGGCTTGGATTTTATCAATCTGTACATAGAAAGTTTAGTCGTGAAAGTGCTCTCTCCAATCCCAGTCGCCAATGCTCGATTGCTCTCTGTATGCCCGAGTTATATCCAAAAGAGTGACAGTAGGTCCAAAATCAACACCTTAATTTTGGGCGCCTATAACTTCTTCATAAAAAGTGCAAATCACACAAAATTTGCACCTAAATCAGATCCAAAAACCTGAACCTTATGATCCTAGCCTCTGATGTTTGACTCCCCTTGAAAAACAAACCCTAATTCCTAATAAACCCTCGCGCAGCCTCCTTGAAGCCCATTGGGCATGATTTTTGGCCAATTAAAATAGAGATTTCTATCATCCACCTCTATTCATCCCCATGGATGGCCAAACTACGCTTTTTACACTAAAAACCCTTTTTCTAACCCTTCTTCTTATAAGATTTACATACTTGGTGCTTTAAGCACCAAATAAAAGAAGTAAATAAGATCTTAAAGATCACCAATGTCTAACATAGGTGACTTAAGATATATACAAGTTATTATCCATATAAAATTAACTTCAAAAGTTACTACTAAAAAGAAAATAAGGTTGTATAAACCTTAATAATAATCCTTTTAATAGATCTTTTCTAAACTAGCAACCTAATCACATCCTATAACCAATAAAAGTCCACTGATATGGCTCTCATTTAGCTATGTAGTAAATTGTGTATTAAATATACATGTACAATTTTATCATATAATGGCGAATCGAGAACCACGACAAGTCTGAATGGACAATCAACATTCTGAAAACTATTAAAGGGTTCCTTCACTTTTACACCTTAGCCCCAACTTTGTTGATTCTGATTCTTTTGTACTTTTGGTACTCGGAAAACTTCAAACAATAGCTTTATTGGAATTCGGAGGCATCTGCTTATTTTGTAGATGAAGCATTCACTAAGCTTCACAAAATTTATCTAATATAGAAATCCAAACCTATTCATGTAGAGATAATAGATGGATGACCTTTATTCTCTGGTAGTGTCACCCATGAAACCACACCTGTAGAAGTGTCGTTCAAAGATCACAGAAGCCAAATTATGTTCAGCATTATTAGGACTTCTTTGAATCTTGTTATTCTCAGGCTATCTTGGTTAGAAAAGCATAATCCATCTATAGGTTGGAAGTTACAAAGAGTAACATTTTCGATAGAGATTCCTACAAAAAATTTTGTAAAAAAGCCATGAATTGGTAAACCTTTATTTGTTGGAGCAAGGACTTTCATAAAATCAGCCAAAGAAGATACACCATTTGTTATTTATGCAACTCCAATTAAAAAAGATATGACTTCATTGACAAGTATTTTAGAGAAATATAACAAATTTCAAGCTGTTTTTCAATAGAAGAATGCTGATATATTGTGGGAGCACTGATCTTACAATTGTGTTATAGATCTTCAAGAAGGATTGCAATCAATGTACAATCTTTCTCAAAATGAGCTTTCAGTATTGAAAGATTATATTAATGAAATTCTTATAAAAAACTTCATCAGGCATTCAAAGTCTCCAACATGTGCATCTATATTTTTTGTGAAGAAGAAGGATGGTTCCTTACGTATGTGCGTTGATTATCAAAGATTAAATAAAATAACGATAAAAAATTATTATCTACTATCGTTAATTTCAAAACTCTTAGAACAACTTGTCCGAGCCAAGATCTATACTATAATAGATCTTTGTGGAGCATACAACCTGGTATGGATTAAATAAGGAGATAAATAGAAGACCGCATTTTGGACAAGGTATGGACATTTTGAATATAATGTCATGCCTTTTGGACTAACAAATGCACCTACTATCTTTTAGCAATTAATAAATGATATCTTTTGAGAGTATTTGAACAAGTTCATAGTGATCTATCTTGATGATATCTTCTTCTACTCAAAAAATATGGAGGAACACGAGGAGCATATTAAATTGGTATTTCAAAAGCTTTGAGATACAGGTTTATATGCCAAGTCTAAAAAATGCATATTTTGCCAAATTAAGATGGAATTTTTGGAATACATCATATTTATTGAAGTTTTGACAATGGATATCAAGAAGATAGAGGCAATTATGCAATGGGCCATTTCAAAGACTGGGAGAGATGTACAATGTTTTCTTGGATTTGCTAACTTCTATCAGATCTTCATCAAAAATTACTCTCAAATTGTCATCTTTCTTACTCGATTGACATGTAAGGACAAGTTAGAATGGAGGCCTCAAGTGGAGAAGGCATTTCAAGACCTTAAGATGACATTTATTATAGTCCCAATATTGGTGCATCTAGACTTTACAAAGGCACTCTACTTAGATGTTGATGCTTCAAATTTTGCATTAGAGGCCATATTTTTACAAATAGATATAGACGACAAACTCCATCCTATTGCATTTTATTCTCAAAAATTCTTTGCTGCCAAAATTAATTATAAAATCCATGATAAACAGCTTCTTGCTATTATGGATTCTTTTCAAGAATGGTGTCATTTTCTTGAAAAAGCAATGCATCTTTTGATTGTATATACAGATCACAAGAACTTAAAATATTTTATATTAGCTTAAATTTTTAATTGCCACCAAGTTCAATAGAATATGTCGCTATTTCAATTTAACTTTGTCATCAGTTATTGCCTTGAAAAGCAACAAGGATTATTTGATGTTCTATTGAGGAGATCATATCTTATAACAAGGATAAGAGAGGCAGCATTTGATTAACAATATACAACTTTGTTGAAATCGGAGCAATTCCACCTTTGTCCCACTATTATATTGGTGCGTATCAATTCTAATTTTCTTAGTGAAGTGCGTGCTGCAACCACTAATGATACTTTGGTCTTTGATATCAAGCATAGCTTGAAAAAAAATGTTGATAAGTTCAAATTTGAGAAAGACCTTCTATAGTTTGAGGAACGTTTGTATATTCTGAAAGGACCAACATAACTACGGTATGCGTTGTAGTAATACAACCACTAGGTGAAAGAGGGAAGGAGTGATTATATTATAGAAGAGCTCAAATAGAAATATTTGAGAAAATTATCTTAGAAAAATAGATAATAGACAAGGAGGTAGTAAAAATTAAAAAGTGCTAATGCTGCCTTTTATAAAAGGGATTTCTACTTACTTTGTAAAGCCATAAAAATGGTAAAACAAAGTAGATTAGAAAAATAATTGGTATAGGTATGTTTAATAAGAAGTTAAGAGTAGGTTTAAGAAAAATTTACCTCAAAACTACAAGAGTTGATATCCGGAGAGGGCCGGTTAAGAACCTGGGTCGAAACCAGACCCCAGGGCACAAAACCGCGTGCCGACAGCGAATGGAGGGTCTTTTTGCAGATCGGAGATTGGGGTTAGGGAGTGAACTTGAGGGGTTTTATATAGGAGTTGATTTTGAGTGATTTGGAGAGAAAACGACTTTGTAATAGCTTTGCAAAGTCAGGGTTTATTTTGGCTACTTGAGATTTTGTGAAATAAATTAGGGTTGATGGTTTAGGCAATTCCAGAAGCTTTGCAGCAGATCTACGGCTGGAAATTTGTGGGTTTTTGGGTATTGTTGTTTTCAATGTGTGCTGTGAATTTGAAATTGATCTAACGGTTTGATCAAAGGTTATTGAAATTTATGTGAGTTGGGGTCTCTGGAATTGGGTTTTAAAGGTCAGTTAGGGTTTCGCAGATTTTGATCAATCTATCAGTTGGATTGTGGTGAAATTTATGTGTGTGTGTAGAAGACTTAATTTCCTACATGCTTGTGAAATTTGAAAGCAGTTGAACGGTGCAAATAGGAGGTTTAGGCACTGGAATATTGGCGTGAAGATTGGAGAAGGAGGCCGGCTGATACCGGAGCAAATTTGTAAGTTTTTCTTCTTCTTGGTAAGTTGGATCTTCTTCAAACTTGGTGTGTGTGTTTTTAACTTAATTGTTAAGGTGTATGAAATATTTCAATCAAGATCAACGGTTTGTTTGGTAGTTATTGTGGTTCTAAAACTGCCTTAGAAATTGCTTAGGGTTTGACTTAGGGTTTGATTAGGGTTTGACTAGGGTTTGACTTAGGGTTTCATTAGGGTTAGGATTTCATTAGGATTTGACTTAGGATTTGATTAGGGTTTGACTAGGGTTTGATTAGGGTTTGACTAGGATTTGACTAGGGTTTGACTTAAGGTTTGATTAGGATTTGACTAAGATTTGACCAAGATTTGAATTAGGGTTTCATTAGGGTTAGGGTTTGATTAGGATTTGACTTAGGGTTTGATTAGGGTTTGACTAGGATTTGAGTTAGGATTTGATCAAGGTTTGACTTAGGGTTTGACTAGGGTTTGACTTAGGATTTGACTAAGGTTTGACCAAGGTTTGACTTAGGGTATGACTAAGGTTTGATCAAGGTTTGACTTAGGGATTGACTAGGGTTTGAATAAGATATGATTTAGGGTTTTAAGATTCTATTTTTAGTATTTTCTAAATTTAGCATTTTATATATTATTTTCTATTATGATTATTGAATGACTCATTTATTCTTCTTTTATAATTTCTTTAAGATTGCATCAAGCTGAAAAATATTGTTAAGGTTTAATAGAAGTTAATTAAGATTCTATTAGAATTGTTAGGATTTTATTGTGGCGTATTTTCTTTTTATCTTCTGACGGTGCGGGCGTTCTAGCCGAACTTCGTATTCTGACAATAGTTCTTCAATCTCACCATGACTTTCTAGTTGTATGAGACATTGGATTGAATAAGACCTTGAAACTTATTTCTCAAGATTTTTGGTGGCCTCAAATATAAAAGACAGTAAAGGACTTTGTGCTTTCTTGTAACATTTGTTCAAGGTCCAAAAATCCTCAACATCGCCCTTATGGACTTTTACAATCCTTATTTGTTCTAAGACGGTCATGGTCCTTTATCTTGATAGATTTTATTACAAATCTATTGCCACCCAATTCATTAGATAGTATCTTTATAGTAGTTGATCAACTCATAAAAATGGCTCATTTCATCCCTTGCAAAAATATTGCATCTTGTGAAGAAATGACAAGGCTCATTCTCGACAATATATATCGATATCATGTCCTATTAGATGATATGGTATCTAATTGAGAATCCCAAATATGGATATCATCCAAAGTTTGATCTGTGGAATATGCCAAAGAACAAGAATCCAGCAGTATCGTGATGTAACTCGACTATTAGGTGAAAGAGTGTGGAAATAGTATATTATAAAAGATCTTAGTTCAAAATATTGTAGCAAATTATCTTAGAAAAATAGATAATAGTAAAAAAGGAGTAAAACTAATGAGTGTTAATGCTGCCCTTTTTACAAAAGAGCTTCTATTTACTTTGTAGGGCCATAAATAAGGCAAAATAAAGTAGATTGGGAAATAAAATGATATAGGCATATATAGGAGGGAGTTAAGAAGAGGTTTCAGAAAAACTTATTACAAAAATCTTGAAATAGATACCCAGAAAGGACCAGTTATGAGCTGGGGTTGAAATCAGGTCCTGAGGCACAAAACCGCGTGCCTACGGTGGATCCGGGAGACTTTTGCAGATCGGAGATTGAGATTAGAGAGTAGACTTAAAGGATTTTGTATAGGAGTTGGTTTTGAGTGATTTGGAGAAAAAATGACTTTGTAATAGCTTTACAAAATTAGAGTTGTTTTCGGTATTTTGGGATTTTGTGAAATAAAATAGGGTTGATGTTTTAGACAATTTCAGAAGCTTTGTAGCAGATCTACAGCTGGAAATTTGTGGATTTTTGGGTATTGTTGTTGTAATATGTGCTATGAATTTGAGCTGAATCTAATAGTTTAATTGTATGTAATTGAGGTTTAAGTGGGTCAAGGTATCGGAAATTAAGTTTTGAGGGTCAGTTAGAGTTTTTGAGATCTTGAGCAATCTGCCAATTGGATTGGAGTAAATTTTGTTTGTATGGATAGTAGATTTATTTTCCTATACACATGAGTGATTTGAGAGTGATTGAATAGTAAAAAAGGGAGAAATCAACACTGGAAGATCAGCATCAAGGTTGGATAAGGAGGCCGACCAACACCTGAGAAGTTTTTGGGATTTTTCTTCCATTTGGTAAGTTCGATTTCCTTCAAATTTGTTGTGCTTGTTGTTGACTAAGAGGTTGAAAAGTATACAAAGTTTTAAGTAAGATCAACGGTCTAATCAGCAGATATTAAGGTTCTAATTTTCCCTAGGGTTAATTTGAATTGGTTAGAATTTGGTTTAAGATTTGATTAGGATTTGGTTTAGGGTTTAAGGTTTGCTAAGGATAGGGTTTAGGATTTTCTTAGGATTTGGTTTAGGATTTAGGGTTTGGGATTTGGTTTAGGCTTTAGGATTTGACTTAGGATTTGATTAGGATTTGATTTAGGATTTGACTAGGTTTTGATTTAGGATTTGACTTAGGATTTGATTTAGGGTTTGATCAAGGTTTGATTAGGGTTTGATTTAAGATTTGATTTAGATTTTGACTTAGGATTTGACTTAGGTTTTGACCAGGGTTTGACTTAGGGTTTGATTTAGGTTTTGACTAGGGTTTGATCAAGGATTTGAATAAGATATGACTTAGGATTTTAAGATTTTATTTTTATTATTTTCTAAATGTAGCATTTTATATGTTATTTTCTATTATGATTAATGTATGATTCATTTACTCTTTTTTTGTAATTGCTTAAAGATTGGATCAAAGTTTTATTAGTATTGTTAAGATTTAATAGAAGTTGTTTAGGATTCTATTAGAGTTGTTAGGATCTTGTTGTTGTGTATTTCCTTTTTTTGTCTTCCACAGCCAGGTGCCCAGAGCATTCTCGAGCAAAATTGCACGTATTACGACAGCGGCTGAAGGATTTGCAAAGTAGCTATCACAACACCAAACAACCTTAAAGCTTCAATTACAAGCAGCTCAAGATGCTTACAAGGCATCTGCAAATAAATTTAGAAATCAATTGCCTACTTTTCATATTGGAAATAAGATATGGCTTCTTTAACAGAATATCAAGACTAAGCAGCCATGCAATAACTTGGTCTATCAAAGATTGGAACCATTTTCTATCCATAAGCAAATCAATCCAGTGGCATATCACTAAGAATTACCATCTATTATGAAGATACACCCAATTTTTCATATCTCTCTTTTAGAACCTTATACGGAATCACATATTCTGAAAAGGATACAAAAATTGCCGCCTAGTATCAAAATTGAAGACCATGAAGAATATGAGGTTGAATACGTACTTGATTCACAGTGAAGGTAGGGCAAATTGAAAACATCTTATTCATTGGCGGGGCTATGATATTAATAAGCGCATATGGGAACCAACCGCAAATCTCACCAATGCACTTTAAAAAATATAGGAATTTCATTGACTCTATTCTTATAAACTTAAACATATTCAATGATAATTTTTTAGTAAAGATTAGATTTAAGAAATATTCATAAAGAGGTGGAAAATTAAACTAAAGCCTTCATCTATATATCATTGTATGTTCCAAGATAGAATAGAGTGGTAGAAGCAAATTAGTCATCATGTCAAACCTTCAAGTATTGAGAGAACAAGACTCAGAAGATTCACTTGCCACACAAGCTTCAAACAAACTAATGCAGTTTTCACAACCTTCAATTGAGCAAAGTGAGGATAATACATTTCAGCGCCAAGTACAACCTTGGTTGGAACCATTAGGAGTAAGATCCAACTATGCAAGTCTTGATTCCAATGTTTGAGCTTTAGTAATATTACTTGAAGTTAGAAAGGTGAATCTTTTTAGTCCTGGGATCTTATTTAGAGTATGTTTTGAAGGCCGTAATGAAGATCAGATCATTAGATGGGATATTTCAATAATGGAGGTATTAGCTCAAGGCCACAGGCAATTTTTTTGAAGACTAGTAGAATCCATTGCTCAAGAGTAGAGAACAGAATATATAGCTTCACTAATGCAACATATTCTTTATTTCTTACATATATAGTAAGTTTGAACTCTTTTTTAGACTCGTCGCTAGAGAAGGGGGTGATGTTAGGGACATACAATTTGGAGATTTACAGAATCTTCTATAATATTCTAGAAGCTTTTTAATTAGTGAAAGTTGGTTAAAAAGTTTTTTAATTAGTAGGAAGAGCTCAAGAAGCTTTCCAATTAGTAGAAGGAGCTTAAGAAGCTTCCTACTTAATAAAAATAATTCAAATAGCTTTTCAATTAGTGGATAATCAAAAATATTCCTTCTCAAATTCTCTTAACAATTTGTTAGCTTATAATTTTTTATTAGAATGCTCAATCTATTCCTAAAATGACTCCTTAGTGACTTGATCAAAGTATTCTAAGAAATACTCATGTCTCAATGCGTAGAAGAATGTCTCTCAAGAAATTTCTAAATTGTTTTATAATTGATCTTATATATTCTCTTATCTCATACATTGTGGCAAGCTAAAATAATAGAATCATCTTTTTTTCAAAAATATATTTTAATTTTATTCCTTATATAAAATATCTCAAATATTTAGAAATATTTCTTCTATCAAACTGATCAACTTTATTAATTACTGCTTATAATGCTTAGATTGTGAAAGCCTCTTTACAATCATTACCCTATTGTTATTGTATAAATAATATAAATACTTGAAGCATATTTACAATATTTGGATCCAAGTACATACTTTGTCCACTAGTAGAAAATCCATTTGAAGTTTCGATTAAAGATCAACTTAAAGCACTAGCCAAAGCTCCATCAAAAATTCCAAATTCAACTTTCTTGCCTTCTTACACTATCAATTCCAAATAACTACAAATGAAATCCAACACCTTCTACCTCAAACATTCACATCGGACTCACCATTTATGTCATATTATAAGTTGTCTTGTTTGAATATGCACCAGGCACCTAGCTGTAGAGGGTGAAGTTGTGGTTTACAAATATATAAGAAACCCTAATAAATTTCATCTATATAAGAAGAATTTTAATTTTAATTCAAAAGTATTTAATACCAATACAAAGTATTCAAAAACACTCTTCTTAATAATCTCAACCATACACAAATTCCAATTGCCTTGTTACTTTTACAATTAGATAATTTTAATTTTTCTTTGCAATCTTTAATCCTAGTTAGTAATTTTTAGTGATCTTTGAATGATTTGATACTTTGCCTTAGATGGCTATTTTTATAGCTAGAAAATTAATTTTGACCATGTTCCATAAATGCTCAACCTTGGATATCAATCCAACCTATTCTAAGGGTTTTTAAGCTTGATCCTATCCTTAATTTAATCCTAGTATCAATTGTATCAATTATTTATTTCTTTTATCCTATTTTTATCAATTTATGGTTTTTTAAAAGCAATAAAAGAATTTCTACAACCTATAAGGAAAAAATAATAACTAACTTTTATCTACTAGCTATTAAAACAAGAAAAAATCTAAGAGGCTTTTCTAAAACTTTTCTTAAATATCTTGAATTTCTATTAAATCAAGATAATTGAATATTAAATAAAAAATCATTCTTATTTATATTTTCATTACATAAATGTATTACAATATGATAGCAACAAGGGACGTGCTCTGCATCAATCTATGCATCTAATTTTTAGCAACTAGCATACAATATTAATTGAGA
The DNA here is from genome assembly GCA_036785485.1 of Physcomitrellopsis africana. Lineage (NCBI taxonomy): Eukaryota > Viridiplantae > Streptophyta > Bryopsida > Funariales > Funariaceae > Physcomitrellopsis > Physcomitrellopsis africana. The sequence continues at coordinate 11,558 of JAWRVF010002197.1, forward strand.
TGAAGAAGCCTTGATGAATCAATCCTATATGAAGGATTTGTTATTATTGCTTTCAAATCTACAATCACTCAATGAAGCCATTAGTCAAGTCGTGAAATATAATAATCAATTATTCCAACATTGTCAAGATCAATATTTATGGGCTTTAGCAAGACAACATGCAATCCGACACTCTTGCTATATCAACAAATATTTTGAATTCACATTTAGAAATAAAAGATATTCAGCTTGATATAATATATTTTAAATATCTTAATCCATAAGAAAAGAAATATTGGATGGAAGAAGATCTATGTTTGTATTATAACAAGGAAGGCCATAAGGCTTAGAATTATTCAAAGAAACAAAATCAATACATCACCAAAACCAAGAATAGAGGAATTTAAGAATGGAAGATTGCTCAACCATATTACATCATTGGATTTAAATAATTTAATATCAGCCAAATTATTCAAGTTCCTCTATCGATTAATTATTTATTATTTTAAGGAATCTCTTTATGTTTTGGCTTTTGGAAGCACAAGAATGGAAGTGTGATAAAAAAATATGTGTTCTTTATCATTTCTTAGATGAGTACCTATGCTCATAAAATTTTCAGTGAGAATCCAACCATTAGAAATACGATAGACAATTCTGTCTTCTGGCAAGTATCAATCAGCCAAACAACATCTATAAAGTAGTACGAAATAATTCATGTATACTCAAATTATATTTAATGTTATTAGGACTCTTTCAAATCCTATTAATTTTAAACTTTCTTAATTAAAAAAGCATAATCCATCTATAGATTAGAAGTTGTAAAGAATAACATTTCCAATAGAAATTTCTACAAGAAAATATTATAAAAAGTCACAAGTTGATAAATCTATACTTGTTGGAGCAACGGTCTTTTATAAGATTGGCTAAAGAAGATATTTCATTTGTTACTTATGCAACTTCAATTAGAAAAAATATGACTTCATTGACAATTATTTCAAAATAATATAATAAATTTTAAAAATATTTTTAAAAAAAGAAATTTAATATATTATCAAAGCACCAACGATACAATTGTGCCATAGATCTTTAGCAAAGAACACAACCACCTTTTGGGCTAATTTATGATCTTTTTCAAAACAAGCTTTTGATGTTGAAGGATTATATTGGTAAAAACCTTACAAAGAACTTCATTAGGCATTCAAAGTTTCCAACAAGTGCACTTATATTCTTTATAAAAGAAAAATGATAGTTCCTTGCGTATAAGCGTTGATTATTAGAAATTGAATAAGATAATGGTGAAGAATTGTTATCCACTACCGTTAATCTCAAGATTTTGGAAAAAACTTAATTAAATCATGATTTGTACTAAAATAGATCTTCATGGAGCATACAACTTAGTATGAATCAAAGAAGAAGATGAATAGAAGATCGCATTCTGGACAAGGTATGGATATTATAAATATAATATCATATCCTTTGGATTAATAAATATATTCGCTGTCATATATCATGAAATCTTGCTTGAGAATGCTTGAGGCATCTAGCTATAGAAGATAAAAAGAAATAATAATTATTATTTTTAATATTTCTAGTCAAATTCTAAAAAAATCTTAATAAAATCCTAATTAAATCCTAACTAAATCTTAGTCAATCCTAGTCAAATCCTTACAAATCCTAAAATCCCAACCAAACCTAAACTACCAAACTAAATCCTGGGGCCAAATCCTCTAGCCTAAACCCCAAACCAAATCCTAATCAAATTCCAGCCAAACCCCTAAATTAACCCTAACCAAACCCAACCAAACCCTTTAATCAAATCCTAAACTCAATTTTGGTTTCAATCCCCTTAAAATCAATTAGAACATTAATATTCATTGATTAAACTATTTTGGATCTCGGCTAAAAATTTTGCAAAACCTCCAAAATCAAATTCATGTTGCTATTACGAAATTTGAAGAAGATCAAACTTACTTAAGAAATTTGACCCAAAAATTCAATTCGCCTCTTCTTCAAACCTTTAATGCCGCATTGTCCAACGCTAATATTTCTTTTACACTATTTAGTTCTAAATTTTATGAAATGGTAACCAAGTCTTACGATACACCTAATAAAATCTTATTCCAATCCAATTGGTAGATTGCTAGAAATCTTAGAAAACCTAAATGACCTTCAATTCCCAATTTTTAAGACCCCAACCTATATAAACTTTAATAATCTTTAATTGAACTATTAGATCAATCTCAAATTTACAGCACCTTAGAAACACAATTATATGCATCAACTTACAAATTATTACTTATAGATCTATTACCAAACTCATGAAATGCTCAAAAATGTAAACTCTAATATATTTCACAAAAATCAGAGTCACCCAAATCAACCCTAACTTTGCAAGGCCTTTACAAAGTTGTTACAAATTCAAATCACTCTAAATCAATGCTCAAACAAAAATCTTTAAGTCTGCTTTTTAATTCTACTCTCTGAATTGCCAAAGAACTCTTCATCCACCGTAGGCACATGGTTTTGTACCTCAAGGTCTGATTCTAACTCAAGCTCATAACCAATCCTCTCTAGGTATCAATTTTGAGATTTTTGAGGTAAAATTTTTTCAAATCTATTCTTAATTCTTTCCTAATAATTCCTATATTATTTATTTTTTTAACATATTTTGTTTTATCTTATTAATGGCCATACAAAGTAAATAGAAGCCTCTCCTATAAAAAGGCAACATTAGCTTTTTAATTTTTTTTTACTTTCTTCTCTATTATCTATAATTCTAAGATAAATTTGTTAAAATACTTCCATTTAAGCTCTTAAATATTTTAATCCTTCCTTCCTTCTTTCTTCTAATAGTCATGTCACTAAACAATACCACTATCTTTCAACATTTAATAAATGACATCTTTCGAGAGCACCTTGATAAGTTTGTGGTGATCTATCTGGATGATAATTTGATCTATTTGAAAAATCTCAAAGAATATGAAGAGCATATTAAGTCAGTATTACAAAAGCTACAAGATACAAGTCTATATATTAAGCTAGAAAAATATATATTTCATCAATCAAAGATGGGATTTTTGAGATATATCATATCTATTGAAGGTTTGATGATGGATTCCAAGAAGGTGGAGGCAGTTATGTAGTGGGCCATTTCAAAGACTGTAAGAGATGTATAATATTTTTTTACATTTGCTAACTTCTATTGAATCTTTATTAAAAATTATTCTTAAGTTACTGCCGCTTTTATTCAATTAACATACAAAGATAAGTTGGAATGGAGGCTTCGAGTAGAAAAGATATTCCAAGATCTTAAGACAACATTGTTGTATTATAATTTCTTTT
>JAWRVF010002198.1:0-14647 GCA_036785485.1 Physcomitrellopsis africana
GAATCTATTAAAGCATAGGCTTTGTAATTATTAGGTCTTAAATACACATCTATTATAAAACAAGGAGATGGTTGTGAGGAGAGGATAAGACCTTCATTAGAAATTGTACAAGATCCCAGCCGCACGGTCCTTATTGTGGCTGGACAAACTCGTTTTCTGACATATTGTCTTCTTTGACAGTCGTACTCCTCATCTTGTGGTTGCATCGTTTCTTTTGACAATTTTGAGCAGTGTGTTTAAGTTCTCCACAATACAATCATAATCCTTCTTGACGATGTCGAGTCTTTTCTTGCTCAGTAAGCGGCTTGAAACGTATAGCATCAATTTGCATGTCCTCAACTTTTGAAGGTACATATTGAGAAGTCATTGGTGTTGCCACTGATTTATAATGTCGCTGAGGTTCCCTTGTACGACTTTCAGATCTGAATTTGAAAAGCCGATTATCACACTTCACCGCAAAGTCTATTGCTTGACTCAATGTTTGAGGATCGGGTAAGTTCAACATCAATTTCTTCACTTCATATTATACTCCGTAGAAAAATTGGCTGATGAGTGCAGCATCGTCCTACTTGATATCGATTGCTAATTGTCAAAATTGTGAAGCATATAATATCACAGATCGATTGCCTTGTCGTAGGATACAAAGCTTATTGGTTGTAACACGAGTTGTATCGTGTTCTCCATACATAGATCAAAATTTTGCTAAGAAAGCTTCTAAATTATCCAATATTGGATCATGTCGTTCTAAAAAAGATGAAAATCAAGATAAAGCAGAACCTAAAAGTAGTGTACCAATAAATCTGACTTGTGATCCTGGAATTGGAAAACTTTGCGGTTGCAATTCAATCACCAGTTGGACTTGATTGATGAATCCTCGAAACTTGGATCTTGTGCCATCAAACTTCTCAGGTAGACCAATTTTTGGTTCTCTGATACTTGGACGATGTTCCAATGTAGGAGGAATTATATGGCTTGGTGTAGATGTTGAAGCAACTCCAACCATATCTATATCTTCATTATTTAGTAACCTTGTTGCTCCTTGTAGAGGTACAGTAGGTTGATGCATTGCAAGCATCAATTCTCTCATTTGCTCTTACATTTGTGCCATTGAATTCTTCATTTCGGCAAGCTCAGCCATGATAACACTTCAAAAAATATCTAAAACCACTCGAGATAAGTATCGGGGAGAACAAAGAAAATACTAGGAATAATATCAGTTTAGAAGAGGGTAATCTGCAACTTCTAAAGTGCTTATGTCTTATCAAGAGAAAGGGGTAATCCACTCTTAAAACAAGATAAGACAAAGCTATGATATTATAAGTGTATTCTTCTCAATCTGTCAAGGACATGAACTAGAAAAAGATGCATAATCTAATGGAACTATATCAAAGTAAGAATCACAAAATGGAAATAAGAAAGTATGTATATTTAAAGAAAACTAGAATGGCTATTGCCAAAGATTAGAAATATGAAGACTCTTGAAACTAGACTATAAATAGGAAAGGAGTTGACAAGAATAAAAAAGGCTTCACTCTTGTCTCTATAAATATTATCTAATTAAGAGCTACGTGGTGATATTCTATAGGACCTCATATTTGTGTCTAATTTACAAGACACGTGTCAAACTTACATGACAAGTTTCTCACATGTGCGCCACGTATTTGGCTTATTCCGCAAGCTACCAAAATGTGTGATACATGGCTAGCTTGTTCTACAAGCTACCAACATGTGCGCCATGTGGCTACCTTGTTGACCAAGTTTTTAACCTACCAATCACCTATAGACATGTATAAAGGTGATTTCACGTCTATAAAGCTTCTAGGAAGCTTTTCTATCAGATAATATCAAATCAACTTATTTTACCTACTTCTATTGGTCTATTATTACTTAGATAATTTATTGGAGTAAATCTTATGTCCGTGACAGGTCTTCAATTTCCATGGACTTTATTACAGATCTGTCACCATCGAATTCATTTGAAAGCATCTTTGTTGTGGTGGATCAACTTACGAAGATGGCACATTTTATCCCTTGCAAGAAGACATCATCAAGCAAAGATACAGTAAGGCTCTTCCTTGATAATGTGTATCGATATCATAGTCTACCAGATGATCTTGTGTCGGATCGAGGAATCCAATTTGTATCAAAGTTTTGGAGATCTTTTTTTAAAATATTGAAGGTGGATATCAAGCTTTCTTCGGCATTCCATCCTCAAACTGATGGCCAAACGGAACAAGTGAATCAAGTTTTGGAACAGTATTTATGATGCAATATCAACTATCAGCAAGATGATTGGATTGCATATCTATCGCTAGCCGAGTTTGCATATAACAACACCTTTCATGGGTCGACTCAAAAAACACCATTCTTTTCCAACTATGGGTACCATCAAAAGCTTGATCTATTCAGTGCGTCAGCAAATAACAACCCAGCAGCTGAAGGATTGGTGCAGCAGCTATCGGAGCTTCAAACCACATTGAAGCTTCAATTGCAAATTGCCCAAGAATCTTACAAAGCATCCGTAGATAAATTTCGAAATCAGGCACCTAATTTCAAGATTGGAGATAAAATATGGTTGCTTTGACGAAATATCAAGACCAAGCGGCCATGTAATAAGTTGGACTGTCTGAGATTGGGACTATTTGTTATCTAGAAGCAGATTAATCCTGTGGCGTATTACTTAGAGTTACCAGCTGCTATGTAGGTACATCCTGTCTTTCATGTTTCATTGTTAGAGTCTTATCAGGAATCGTCTTTTCCTGGAAGAGTGCAATGTCTACTACCTAGTATAAAAAATAAAATGATCAAATCTTAAATATCTACAAATTAATAAAATTTTAAAAGAGTTAAAATACTAACTTAGAATTGATGATCCAAAATAAATAAATAATAATAAAAAAAGATTATAAATTCAAAAATTACAAAAAGACCTCACATCTAAAAAATCAAAATCCTAAAGTCAAATTAATGTAGCTATATTTAAAAAGCTAAGAACTTGTAAAACATGTTTTTTACACTATTGGAATTTTTAGATCTTAAAAATGGAAGAGAAGGTAGATCTAATCAAATTTAAAAATCAAACATGTCAAATATTTTGACATATCCATTTAATCCTGAACTCTAAATCTTAAAATCTAAATCTTAAATTCTAAATCTTAAATCTTAATGTCATAAATTATAAAATCTAAAATTAAATAATTTAAAACTATTAATCTATTAAATATATTTTTATTTAAATTTAAATATTTTATTTATTTATTTAATATTTTTTATTTTAAATTAATTTAAATTTAAATTTAATTAAATATATAGATCTTATTTATATAAATTATTTTGATAATTAATCTAGCCATATCTATTTTTATCATGTTTTATTTAAATATTTATATAAAATAATTTAGTTTTTTTGTAATTAAAACTATTAAAAATTAAATTTTTGTATTAATATTTGTATATTTGACTTACATAAATATAAATATTTGAAAGCTAAAAATTAAAAAAAAAAAACATACAAATATTTCTAATTGATTTTTATTATATGCTTAATATGTTTATTTTGTTTGATTATTTTATTATTCATCTTAAATTTTTTGCTTTGGCTTTTATCTTTTGTAACTTAAATCAAAATTTTAAAAAATAAATTCTAAATAAAAATATAAAAATAAATAAAGCAACCATATGAATTAGGTTTGAATATAAATAACTGATGGTAGTTAAAGTGAATATGATTTATGGTTTAGGATTTAGAATTGCTGGCTTTGCCTTTTTGGCAACAACATCAAATTCATGATTGGTTTTTTTAACCTATATTTTAATTTCTATCCAATGGTAATAAATGAAAATATGAAAAGATTGAATTGTTTCTAATTAGTTACTTTTGCTATTGATTAGAAGTTGAAAGGTTCAACTAATTTACACAATATTATTTTTCAAAGGATTAATTTAAAAAAAAGTGATATTAAAATATCATTATAGTTTTTTTATATTTTTAATTTAAAATATATTTTTAAAAATATTATTATTATTATTATTATTTTAAGTATAATTCCTTTGTAATACATTCTTACTTCTAAGATTAATGGTTCTTGTTCTTTTATCTTTTGATCTTCTATTAAATAGAATTAATTTCAAGACTTCTTGGTTTCTTTTTTTAATATTATTTTTTATTTTATTCACCTATAGTTTGTAATAATATATTAATTTCTTCATACATATTTAATTTTTTATCTAATCAATATAAAAAAAATCTTCAACCTCAAACATGAATCATCTTATTTCTACATATTTGTAAAGTTTTAGCTCTATATATATTATTTTCAATTCTTGGACTTTTACTTTATATGAAAGAATCATTAAAATTTTAATTGATACTTCCAATATAAAATATAATCTAATTAAGACTTACTACCAATATAATAATATATTAATAAAAAAAAACCAACAAACGTACTAAGCTATTATATATTATGAATTCAAAATAAATTTTAAAATTTTTTTAAAAAATAAAAAACTAAAAAAACTAATAATTAAAAACTAAATATTTAACTTAATATAATACCATTAATTAGAGTCACTTAAAATCAAATACTCTTCTTAATATTGTTAAAAGTAATTATTTGATATTATTTTTTTTACTTCTTTTAATAAAAAATAATTAAAAATATAAGATTGCTCAATTTATTTGGCAATGATGTCAAACTTGAGTATCTCTCTATATAAAAAGTAATCAAAGATGTGAGATTATTCAATTTATTTGGTTCTAATGTCAAGCTTGAATACTTACTTATATCAAAGGTAATAAAAAAATTTATATTGATCAATTTATTTAATAATAATGTTAACTTTAAATAAAAAAATTTATAAAAGATAATAAAAAATGTGAGATTATTTGATTTATTTGGTAATAATATCAAGCTTATGCACCTCCCAAAACTAAAAATTAATCAAAAATGTAAGATTATTTAATTTTTAAGGCAATATTATCAAGCTTGAGTACATATAAAAAATATTCAAAGATGTGACATTGTCCAATTTATTTAACAATATCATCCAAGTAAATCACCACAATATATTAAAAGTAATCAAAGATGTGACGTTATCTAATTCATTTGGCAAGAAAATGAAGTTTCAATATTTATTTATATCATAAATAATTAAAGATATAAGATAGTGCAAATCATTTGGTAATGAGAGCAAAAGATACATTGACGACTGAGAGTGCTTCCAATAAGAATCCTCACATTACACTACTATTCCTTATTTTGTAAAAAAATAGAAATGAGAGCAAAAGATACATCGATAACCATGAGGGATATATTTAAGCGAGACCTTTCAGATGAGAAGAATGCAAGACAGTACAATGGTATAGTTATTGGATCTGTAGAGTTGACAATATCAGAGACACCTACAGCACTTAATGAATACATAATAGGTGAATACAAGGCAGACGTTACATGTGCACACATGTGCAAGAACAAAGAAGTCAGTGCCGTGTTGAGCAGCGACTATGATCTTTTATTATTTGGATGCCCATATCTTATCAAGGACATCGATATAATAACAAAATCTGCAGATATCATAATACTACAAAGCATATACGACCACCTCAAGATAGATCATGAGCAATTTATAGACGTGTGTTTCTTAGTGGATATTGACTACAATAAAAGGATTTGCAAAATGGGATCCAAAACAGCTCTTAGTGAAATAAGAGCTCACGGTAAACTGGAGAATATTAAATTTTGCAAAGAGGAAGGCTCAATATAGACAAGCTAAGAGAAATATTCAATTGCTTATATTCAACACACAAGACCAGACAGTTCTCACTTAAAATGTAAGAGCCATTTGATATGGTAAGAAGATTAGACGACTTTATTACAGTCCTTTAAAAAAATTATATTTTAAAAATGAATTGATTCTTGCTATCATTAGATCCCTAATAGCATCTACAAACTCCTTCACTAAACGTTTTTGATCCAAGAGCTGCAACATTTGGTCAATAGGATTTGATATATGATTCTCAATATAGTATAGATGATTTGTCTCTAGGTTATGAGGTCCTACTAAATATGGTAGACACATTTTGTCACCTTGAAGCTTATATTCTTTCTTACTTTTAACAAACATAAAATTCAACTTGTCATCAAGTTTAATATCTATTCCTAGATGTTTCAATCTATAACTGTACACTAGTAAGGGTGTGCCCAAATTAGAGTACTCCTTCTCCAATGTCTTTGTGATTATTAAATCATCTAATAGAACTCGATCTTTCACTAGTAATAGAAGCTCATGTCTAATAAACTCTACTATGTCTTCATATAGTGAAGAGTCCATTACCATCTCTATTAATGACAAATACATGTTCTTTAAGAATAAGCAACTATCCTTTTTAGACACGACAATCCTCTTATATACAACCTTTTGTTCTCCTGCTACTAGTCCTATATATTTTTTCTTTGTTTTTAGTAAGAAGGTTTCAAATACGCTTTTGAATTCTAGTTTCAGTAAAGCAGGAAATTCTTTTGATACGTCACTAGATATAGACATTGCAAGAGATCTGCATGATTCATAGTCCTAAGTGGTAGGAGATGCAAACATGCACCAATTTATATCGCCATATAAGAGATTTATTGTATACCTAGATGATATGATGGCTGATATCCTTATCAACATATATCTATCCTTTGATGTAGTTGATTCAGCACCTTCTATGAACTGTAGGTATGGAGAATTGCAAGTTCCATATGAATCGTACACAGAGTTAGCAGATATCTTCAAAGCAATTTGTCTCCTCTCAAGAACCACTTTTTCTATGCCAGTAGCATTACTAGACTATATTTTAACCTCCTTTCTTCTTACAATTAATGTTTTTAAAAGGGATGGTACTAGTCCTAAAGGTTCCTTAACAAACTTATAAGACCTTCTATCTGACACTTCTATATCAAAGCATGGTTCATTACTACTATTCTTAATGAACGTCGACTAGCATATATTATAATTTATGATTACAGAAGGATACAGACTAGAGAAGTTGAGTAGAGAGCACCACTTATAAAGCCCAAGAGTAGGATTTGACATTATAGCGCCCTCATATTCAAACTCTTCAAGTAATGAATTAGTCTTATTAAAGATGACATTCTTGTCATAACATTCTTTGTACAACAGGGACTTTACTATTATTTGTTGACCTCTAGTATAGAGATCTCAAATTCTTGTTCTTATAATAGTTGACATCTCTGTTACACTAATCCATATGTTCATGCTATCAAATAGCATAATAGTCAGCATAGAGTCGATTATGCAATATCTTCCAATTGTCTCCATTGACCTTTTATCTCCCTTCTCGTATAGATTAAACACCTCTTTGTATAGAAGATCTATCTTATTGTTCCCTGTAAACTGCAAAGAAGAGAGGTCAACTCCTGGTAGTTTATATTCCTTTGTAAATTTAATAAAGACAATATCTATAACATTACGCTTATAGGGCAAGACCAAGACTACAAAATTATCAGTCATATAATTACAATTATCTCCCAAATTTCATAACTATCCTTTTGGTACCCATATTACTAACTCTGGAAGTGGAAGGTAGATTACTAGGCTTTCTTCATAGCCTTGTATCAATATATTTAAAGTCAAACATGAATATATTATATCTTGTTATAACATCTGGATTTATCTTCATAGTGAGCAAAAAATACGCTGTCGGGTAGAAAGAATCTGCCTTGGAAAAGCACTTGGTTCCTAGTTGCTATTAAAACTAGCAGGGAACATGAGAGGAAGCCATACAAGCATCTTATATATTTGTACAATACTTATTCAAGCTTCCAAATTATACTTGTATTATATTTGTACAAAACTTATATAAATATAAAATATAGTCTTTTATATAAAACTTGTACAAATATTTATATAAATATTTTATATAATATTTATAGAATAATTATATAAAATATTTAATATAAATATAAGTATACATGTTTGTATAATATATATAAGCAGAGTATATATATACTCAAGTATACCTCAAAATACAATTACATATAAAGAATACAAGTTATACAACTAGCTGAAATTAAATAAATCACTAAAATTTCATCCAAATGTCAAATCAAGCATGCATATAGTTTATGGAAAGCTAATAATATATTGTAAAATCTATCAAAATTTCACAAATAGAAGGTATATTATTTAAAAGTTATGGCTAATTGAAGTAGGTACTAAAAATTTCCAATAAACTGCAAAGACAATAAAGCTCTTCTTACTTCAGCTTCGATTGTGATCACTTGCCTTTTTCAAATTAAACATACAATAGCTTTTTGGAAAGTTCACTCTATAATCTAACTTGCCTTCAAATCTTACGCATATACCTTTCAACCTTACAACTTTTTCTTTCCAACTCCAAATGCTTCAAGAAATAGCTTGATAGAAAGCTAGTATAATATTTTATATTTTTTGCAAATTTCACTAAGAAAGAAATGAAATCAAACTTGCAATAGTAGCTCAAAGTTTTTGCCTTCACTTCTTGATAGCAACGGACCTCACTCCACTAAAATAAGTATAATTTTTTACTCACGATTCTAAATTAAGCAAATGAGCAGGCTTTGAAATCTTTAAAACTTGAAAATCATTCCCTCTAAATTTCAATACAGAAGCTATAGTACCATTGGAGCTATTTCTCTCCAAAAATCACATGCTCCAAAAATTTAAAACCCTAGTTCTAATAAGAGGAATATCCTCCCCTTTTTATCCACATCAATCTATGCCACATCCACATGGGCAACCAAAATCCTATTGGATAGGCCTTATTTATCCCATATTCTTTTCTCTTATCCCTTTTAATAATCCATGTTATCTCAAAGTCAACAAGAAAGATAAAACAACCTTTCTCTTTCTTCCAACTACAAAAAGAATCTATTCTAAGGTAAAAATAAGATAGGAACAAAACAAATAGCCATCCTAATTTATTAATTAAGTGGCTAAAACAAATCCTTTCCTTAGAATATCTTCCAAAATACCCCCTAGTATTCACACATAGATAACAAAATAAAATATTATTTTATGATACGTACGAAATGCAAGATGACATATGGTACCTTCTAAACTGCATATCTTTTTTTGAATATGTAAATTTGGTTTAATCTTCATCTCTTTCATTGCACTCCCTAATTTCATTCAGATGCAATTTTTTTGATGAATTAAGAACTCTTAAGATCATTGGGGCGTGGAAACTTTCCATTCCCTTCAGTATGCTTTAATTCTTTGGGTTCGCCATCGATCCTCAATAAAGTCTCCATCTAATGATGAACTTAACCACCACATATGGTCTAAAGCATCTTCATGCAAACTTCCTCATTATACTATGCTGATGTTCTAATGTATTGTCAAACACCAACACCCAATCACCTTCTTCAATTTTTTTAGATTTGAATCTATGGATTTTGTCAAACCTTTCTTTGTTGCCCAATCTAGCAGCTTTAAGCCTTTGTAATGCTATTTACATACCTTCAAATAATCTTCTAAGCTGCTGAATACAAAGTTTTAATAGCCTTTTTCTTGTAATATCATCTTTCCAAGACAAAAATATCCAAGTTGGAACTGATTCTTTTGTAGGCATAATAGGCTTATGTCCATGCATAAGTTCTACTGGGATATATCCAGTGACAGTGCTATGGGTAGTTCTATTAGCCCACAATGTAAATGATAGTAGCCTAGGCCAAAGATTAAACTTCCCTTTATAAGCCTCTACCAAGGCATGAATGATAGGAAGATGTACCCTCTCTATTTTGCCATTGGCTTTAGGATTGTTAGCAATTGTCAATCTTAATTGCACACCATATCTCTGAAAAAATAATCTTGCTTTGGCTGCATCTAATTCATTCCTATCAACTGTCATTCTTCCAATACTTCATATTTGCTAAAAATATCATCAAGAATAAATCTATAAATTCCTTCTGTAGTCTTTTTTTGAACAGCTCTTCCTTCAACAAAGTTTGAAAGCTCTTTCTTTGCCAAAACAAGATACTTCATTTCCCAAATTCCAATTGGTATTGCAACCAAGTCAATCATCTATTGGAAATGGATCAAAGGAGGATAAGTGAGATGTAGTTCATCCTTATATTAGATCTTAGATTGAAGCTAATATAAGATACATAAAGCCACAAATTCCTCAACATCCTTATACAAATCCTTCCACCAATATCGTTCCTTAATCTTTGTGTAAGTGGCCCAAATTCCTCTATGATTGGTATTGTGTTGTGACACGATTATATGGTAAAATTATTACTAAAAATGATTTTTCAATTAATATTCTATTATCTTAGTTCAACAAGAATTCAACATATTTTAACAAGGTTTTTATGAAAGCGTCTTAGTTTATTTACTTCACTTAATAGCTAGTAGATAAGAATTAGTTAGTAATTTTACCTTCTAGGCTATAGTAATTTTTTTATTATCTTAAAAAGGCCATAAAATGATAAAAATATAATAAAAAAGATAAATTATTAGCATGATTGATACTAGGATTAAGTTGAAGGTAGGGTCACGCTATAAAGTCCCTAGTATAGGTTAGATTGATATCCGGGAGTTGGCTGTTTGTAAGACAGGGTCGAAATCACACCTCTGGCCACCAAAACGGTTGCCTAGGGCAAAATATGAGGGATTTTACAGATCAAGTTATTGGATTGGATAGCTAGCTTAAAGCTTGATCTAACTATATTAAACTTGTTGCCATAGGATTTTGGATGACTTTGCAATCGTTGTTCAAAGTCAATATTTATATTGGTATTTTGGATTTTATGTAAGACAATGATGGCTTGTATTATTGACTGATTTGTGCAATTTGTGTAGCATCTACAGTTATTAAGGACATACTTATTAGAACCTTTTAGAATATTCTAAAAGTTTTTTAAAACTCTCTAGAATCTTCCAGAGCCTTTTAATATCTTTCTAGTTGGTAGAAGTTATTTGAAAAGCTTTTTAGTGAGTAGAAGTTACTTGAGAAGCTCTCTAGTTGATAGAAGCTACTTGAGAAGCTTCCTAGATAGGAGTATATATTGGAGTCGAGGCTAAAGAGTTCTTTAGTCTCGACAACACATCTCTTGGAGCTCTAGCTCACCTCTTTGGTGTTGTTTTTGTACTCATCTAATTAATCCAGTTCCTGCTAGTTCTTTTTGAATTTCTTGTTTAGACTTCTAGTCTATATTATGTGTCCGTGATATTAATCCAGTTCCTGCCAATTCTTCTTGAACTTCTTGTTTAGACTTCAAGTCTATAATTTGTGTCCATGACAATTTGTCGAGACTACTCTCACCTTGGATATCAGAGCTAGTTCCTTCTTGTTGGAGTGTGGATTATTCCTCTTCTTGAAGCTACACTAGTATTTTAGAGATTGCGGATTATCCTCCTCTAAACCGATATCTTTTTTTGTCATAATATTGGAGTCTTATTTTTCTTGGAGAGAGTGGATTACCCCTCTTTTTGAAGGTCTTAAGGCATTTTAGAGGTTGCAGAATGCCCTCTTCTAAACCAATATTTCCTCCTTGTAGAAACAATTACTTCCTTTCTCTTAAAATGATTGGAGGTCAAAACATTAATATGAATGAAAGTTTGGAGTCCAAGTTGGACGCCATTATGAATGCTCTTGCTACATTATCACAGAGAACTATGGTAATGGAAGGAATTTTTGCAAGTCTTCATAATGATGGAGCATCCGAAATAGCACAATCTAGGCTTCATCAGCCTCGAGCTTCTACACCAGAAGAAGCAGCTTTACTTGTAGTTCAACGAGAACCATTACTTCCACAACAAAATGAACCTCGTATTAGCCTTCCAAATAAGTTTGATGGCACACACTCCAAGTTTTGAGGTTTCATCAATCAAATCAAGCTAATAACAGCTCTACAATCTAAACGTTATCCAATGGAGGAATCACGTGTTGGATTGGTTGGAACTTTGCTTACGGGACAAGCTCTATCATGGTTTGCTCCTCTATTTGAAAAAAGATCATCGATTTTGAACAATTTTGAGACTTTTTTGGAGGCATTTGCAGAAGCATTTGGAAAGCATGATAAGGCTCGATGGGCTACAAAAAAAATTTGATTGCTACGACAAGGGACTTGCTCTGCATCAGTCTATGCATCGGATTTCAGGCAATTGGCATGCGACATCAACTGGAATGAAGAAGTATTGATGAGCCAATTCTATTGGGATCTAAGGGACGACGTGAAGGATTTGTTGTTATCTCTTCCTGATCCACAAACGCTCAACAAAGCCATTAGCCAAGCTGTAAAGTGCAATAATTGCCTATTTCAACGTCGCCAAGACCAATGCTCCAGACAATATACAAGTCATTACCGCGCAATTATATTGGCAAGTAGCCTAAATTCACAAGCGGAGACAAAAGACATACAGATTGATGCGATACGTCTCAAATCCCTTACTCCAGAAGAAAAGAAGCAGCGTATGGAGAAAGATTTATATTTTTATTGTGGTAGAGAAGGCCATAGAGCTGAAAACTATCCAAAGAAGCAAAATGGACGCAACATCAAGAATAGAGGTACATTTGTTCAGGAAAACGTGGATGCCCAGCCACAATAGGAACCGTGCGGCTGGACAAATCAAAACCAGGTTCTTCTCTTTCTACTCAACCTGCCCGTTGTTTTACAATCCCTTTGTCTTTTGGTCCTGAAAAACTAAAAATCATAGCCTTATTAGATTTAGAGAGCTTACAACTGTGTGCGAATCAAAGAAGGAGACAAATAGAAGACAACTTTTCGTACAAGGTATGGTCATTTTGAATATAATGTCATACCATTTGGTCTTACCAATACTCCGGTGGTTTTCTAACACATGATGAACGATATTTTTCGAGAATATCTAGACAATTTTGTTATCATTTATCTGGATGATATCTTGATATTTTCTGAGAATGAAGAAAAGAATAAGAAGCACGTTTGTTTGGTACTTGAAAAACTACACGAGCGAGGACTCTACGCCAAGTTAGAGAAGTGCTTATTTCACCAAACTAAGATGGAGTTTTTAGGATTTGTTGCGACTACGGAAGGCTTGAAGATGGATTCCAAGAAGGTGGAAGCAATTGTGTCTTAGGAAGTTCCAAAGACGGTTAGAGATGTACAATATTTTCTTGGCTTTGTTAACTTCTATTGGATCTTCATCAAGAATTATTCTCAAATTGCTGCTCCACTCATTTGATTAACATATAAGGATAAGCTGAAATTGGGACCTCTAGCAGAAAAAGCATTTCAAAATCTTAAAACGGCATTTACTACGGCTCCAATCTTGGTACATTCAAACTTTGCAAAGGCTTTCTATTTGGAAACCGATGCTTCGGATTATGCTTTAAGAGCCGTACTTTCACAGATGGGCATCGACAATAAGCTTCATCCGGTTGCATTCTATTCACGGAAGTTTTCTGCAGCTGAGATCAACTACAAGATTCATGATAAGGAACTCCTTGCTATAGTGGATTCTTTCCAAGAGTGGCGTCACTTCCTCGAAAGAGCTGCGTATCCGGTGATCATATATACGGATCACAAGAATCTAGAATATTTCATGTCTGCTCAGATTCTAAACCGTCGTCAAGCTCGATGGAATATGTCGCTATCTAGATTTGATTTCATTATTACTTATTGGCCTGGAAAGCAGCAAGGACTATGTGATGCCTTATCAAGAAGATCATATCTTGCGTCGAAGATTAGAGAAGTAACGCTTGATCAACAGTGTACGACATTATTAAACCCAGAGCAATTTAGGATTTGTGCTGCTGTGGTGCCAATTGATGCTCACTTCCTCAACCAGGTACGTGTTGCGACCATTGAAGATTCAATAGTCCTTGATATTAAGCAGCATATCAATAATGATAAGTTTAAGGTTGAAAGAGATCTCTTATATTTTGAGGAGTGACTGTATATACCAAAGGCGCCAACACGACTTCGAGTCCTTCAATTTCATCATGACTTTCCAACTGCGGGACATTTTGGATTCAACAAGACCTTAGAACTCATTTCCCAAGATTTCTGGTGGCCCCAAATGTGGAAGGATGTGAAGGATTTTTTCCTCTCTTGTGACATTTGTTCAAGATCTAAGAACCCTCGACATTGCCCTTATGGACTTCTACAACCATTGCCCATTCCATGTCATCCATGGTCTTCAGTTTCCATGGACTTTATTACAGATCTGCCGCCATCGAATTCATTTGACAGCATCTTTGTTGTGGTGGATCGACTTATCAAGATGGCACATTTTATCCCTTACAAGAAGACATCATCAAGCAAAGATACAGCAAGGCTCTTCCTTGATAATGTGTATCGATATCATGGTCTATCAAATAATATCGTGTCGGATCGAGGAACCCAATTTGTATCAAAGTTTTGGAGATCTTTTTTTAAAATATTGAAGGTGGACATCAAGCTTTCTTCGGCATTCCATCCTCAAACTGACGGCCAAACGGAACGGGTGAATCAAGTTTTGGAACAGTATTTACGATGCAACATCAACTATCAGCAAGATGATTGGACTGCATATCTACCACTAGCCGAGTTTGCATATAACAACACCCTTCATGGGTCGACTCAAAAAACACCATTCTTTTCTAACTATGGATACTATCCGAAGCTTGATCTATTGA
>JAWRVF010002199.1:0-14627 GCA_036785485.1 Physcomitrellopsis africana
CTTTTGATAGTGTCAATAATGACATCATGGAATTGTCTCTTTGCAATGCCCAAAATTTCACAGAGTATAAATTCAATTTTAGCATTTAACACCCTTTCTTCTAATACCTCTTTCAAATTTGTTGTTGCCTCAATATCTGATTGCAGTTTATAGGCAACAGGCTTGCTCTTCTCCTTGTTTTTACCCATTTCCATCCTTTCTTCCCATTTCTCTTTTGATAGTGGTATATCCTCAAAATATGATTTTGATGGTTTATTCTCAGATGATCTACTATCCTGCGGTGTAGATACCCCTTTATTTTGTGTTCTTTCTTCATCTCTTTGAGGTCTTTTCTTATTATTTGGTCCCTCAAGGTTTTCTTCTAACATATTTCTTCCCCTCTTCATATCCATCAAAGCTTCATGGTGGGATTTTGCTAGATAAGCATGCACCGACATGGTATCTACAGGATCATCCCATCTTGTGGCATTCCTGATTATTGTGGCTGTATTAAGCAATTCTTGTCTTGATGTCTTTTCCTTATTCATGCTGGTGATAGCATAATTCCATAAATCCCCCGTGTCCACATGTTTATCAAAAACATCTTCCTTCTCCCTTATAACTTCGATACCATAAGTGGTAGCTTTTCCTGATGCCATAGTATGTTGAGATAAATAATCCTCTAAAACCCTTTTCATCCCTCCTTTTCCAAAGTTGGTTTTGAGGAACTCACATGTGTCACGCAGTGCAATCTTTCCATCTTTCCATATAATTACTCCTTATTGCAGAATATCAGCAAAATCTCCACATTCCTTATGAGGATGCTCCATACTATCGCACCAAATACATCGTTGTATATATCCTTGCTTTGATGTAGGTTTGATCTCAGATATTCCTCCCTTTTCTTCTAGCTTTGCCAATTTGATTTGTAAGTCTTTCATTCCTTTCACTAACTCCTCAATTGCATCTTTTTGTGGTACAACTGTGGACATAGGAATGGGAATAGTACTTACTGGTATAGCAGGTTCTGATACTTGCCTGCGAGATATTGTAATTGGAAGAGGCCTAGTTTCTTGTCTTACCACTACCTTGCCTCTTCGGTATTCTCTCTTAGCAAGTATACCTACTGCTTCCGAGACCTTTTTCCAATCAGTAGTAAGTCCATTGTCTTCTGTATTGTCCTCCAACAATAATTCCAACTCCCTCTGTAATTCATTGTTGGCTGATTGGAGAAATAGCTCCACCTTGTCATTTTCAAGTGTAAGTTTCTCAACCCGAGACAATTGAAGAAATTGCCTTTCAAACTCCCGAAATAACTCTGTTGCTACCAACTCCTTGTTCGATTTATTAACCCATTCCATAAGTGATTTTTTTGTTACCCTTTCAACATCCTCCAAAGAATACTCTTCTTTTAGCTGCAGGGCAAAATCCTCCCATTTTGTTCCATGAGTTTGAATAATCCCCCTTATATGCTCACGAAGCTCTGGTACAACTGCAAGCTCAAAAGTAAGAATCATTTCCTTCTCCGGTACTTTATTGAGCTCCATCTCTCGAGAATAATATTTCAAATACTTGGAAATATTTTTCCCATCAAACTGATCCAATATACCAACAACAGATTGTAAAGCTTTAGTAGCCATAGCCTCCTTACGCTCCACTGCTTGTTGTTGCTGCATATAAAGAGTAAATGCTTGAAACATTTGAGTTGTAGCAGGATCAAGCTGCATTGGTGATGCCCCACTGCAATTCCCACTACCACTTCTTTGTTCCCCAGCCATAATAGAAGCCAAAATATTTCTTCAAACTCTCCACCCTAGATGTTTCACGTCGGGTTCACCAATATGTCGCGTGGCGTGAACTTCTATCTAGGAATACACCGGGTACCTAGCTGTAGAGAATTTTACTTAATATTTATTGGCTAAACTCTAATGAGTTATTTGTCCTTAATAAGAAGGACAAATACACACAATAATATAAGAAAAAGGTTTTGTATGATTAAAACCTCTTTTTTTTTTAAGTAGGTTTGTACATAAGTTTTCTCTATGATATGTAGAAAATCCTTAAAAACCTTTTAAAGACTCATCTATATACCAAAATCATATCATGGCTCTATACATCCACCTTTTACACCTCCATAAAGTCTTGGCTCCCAAAAACACCTTTAGTATGCACAAAAGTCCAAATTTGCAACAAAACCCTTAAAAATATATTTTCCCGCAAAGGATGTTTTTCTTTCCAAACTTTAGAAAATCATATCTTTTGATCCAGCCGTTCAGTCTTCTTCAAACTTTCAGGAAAGGTAGAATTCACCTTTAAGCTTTACCAGAAAAAAAATTCAACCGCAAATATACTTCCGATCGTTCGATATCTCAAAACCCCTAGCAGGTGCTTAAAACCCTAGCTCAGAGACACCCGAGCACTATTTTCTCTATATCTCACAAACCCAAAACCCTAATGCCACAAAAATTTTGCACATAGTCTTGTAACATGAACATATATACTCCTGAAAATTTTGAGCCAAAAATCTATCAAATTGACTAAGATATAGCTCAAAATGTAACCGCTAGTTAAGCAGAATCACTTACTGCCTTTAGCTTACAAGTACTGACTTCAACTCGCAATATCTCCTTGACCCTAGCTTGGATTTTATCGAGCTGTACGTAAAAAGTGTAGCCAAGAAAGTGCGCTTTCCAACCCTAGTCGCCGATCTTTGATTGCTCTCTGTATGCGCGAGATATACCCAAAAGAGTGACAGTAGGTCCAAAATCGACACCCTAACTTTGAGCGCCTATAACTTCTTCATTAAAAGTCCAAATCATGCAAGATTTGCACCTAAACCATACCCAAAAACCTAAACCTGATGACCCTAGCCTCTGATGTTCGACTCCCCCGAAAAACAAACCCTAACTCCTAATAAACCCTCAGGCAGCCTCCTTGAAGCCCATTGGGCATGATTTTTGGCCAATTAGAATAGAGATTTCTATCATCCACTTCTATTCATCCACATGGATGGCCAAACTACCCTTTTTACACTAAAACCCTTTTCTAACCCTTCTTCTTATAAGATTTACATACTTGGTGCTTTAAGCACCAAATAAAAGAAGTAAATAAGATCTTAAGGATCACCAATGTCTAACGTAGGTGACTTAAGATATATACAAGTTACTATCAATATAAAATTAATTTCAAAAGTCACTACTAAAAAGAAAATAAGGTTGTATAAACCTTAATAATAATCCTTTTAATAGATCCTTTCTAAACTAGCAACCTAATCACATCTTATAACCAATAAAATCCACTAATATGACTTTCATTTAGTTAAGTAGTAAATTGTACATCAAATATACATGTACAATTTTCAATCCATGCAGCAGGGACACTCCATTTGTGAAACAAGAGTTATTTGGAACTAGATTCTTGATTGGGATATTTAAATAGACTGTAATGGACGCCATCGATAAGAAGCGAGTACTGTCGTCTTTATTGATGACTTGAAGGTGTGGATTTTTCATTTCTCAAAGAAGCCAAAGAATAGATGTTTTTCCAGGTTTGAGAATTTAAAACTTTATTAGAGAGAAGCAATGTGAGTGCAAGATCAAGGTATTACGCACGGACAATGGAGGTGAGTATTTGTCAAAGCATTTTGATGAGTACTTGAAGATTCAAGGTATTGCAAGACAAACCTCCACTCCTTATACTCCACAACAAAATGGAGTTGCTGAAAGAGCAAATAGTACCATTGTAGAGATGGCAAGGAGTATGCTTCATGTTCAAAACCTTAGGCATGAGTATTGGGCGGAAGCTGTGATAAATGCAATATATACAAGGAATAGATGTCCTACAAGTGCACTCACAAGAAGCTTGGAGTGGGAAAAAACCTTGTGTTTGACACATGAGGACTTTTGGATATATTGCTTATGCAAAGATACCAGATTGTATGAGATCCAAACTTGATGCAAAAGGTACAAAATATGTGTTCATTGGATATTGTGAAGGTACCAATGCATATAGGCTTATGTGTTTAAATACCAAGAAGATCATCGAAAGTCGTAATGTTGAATATTTAGAGCATAAAAGTGCTTGTGAGCACTTGGAGATGTATCCAAGTGGGAGTAATGGTGTGTTTCTGGACACAACTTCTATTTCAGCAAAGAAAGAAGAAGAAGATGAAGATAATGAAGATAGTGGAGATTTGAATCAACATGAAGAGCCGAAGAAGATGAAGAAGAAAGTGTATTCAATTGGTAAGACTAGCAATGAAGAAGTTGAAGATTACGATGATGATGATGATGAGGAATACCAACCTTTGAGTTAGAAAAGACAAACTTTAAAAGAAAAGAAGGTTGGAAGAGGCCATGGAGTACATCAAGATGAATCTTCTTCAAATGAAAGGAGATATCCTACAAGAGAAAGAAAACCACTTGGTGAATGGTGAAAGAACCATATCTTTCTTCAAATAAGTGAAGAACATGCCAATGTTGCACTTCTTGCTGATCCATTGAATTTATATGATGCAATGAAGTCCACAGAGGCATTAAAATGGGAGGAAGCCATGGAAGAAGAGTATAAATTTCTCATGGATAATAGAACATGGAAATTGATTCAACTTCCACCAAATCGATCTTCAATTGGTTGTAAGTAGGTGTGTAGAACCAAGAGGGATGCAATGGGCAATGTTGTGAGATATAAGGCAAGATTAGTTGCCAAAGGATACTCACAAGTTGCTGGTGTGGATTTTAATGAGATATTTGCTCCCGTGGCCAAATTCACCACCATTAGAACCATTGTGGCAGTTGGGGCAGCAATGGACATGGAAATGCATCAAATAGATGTGAAGACAGCTTTCTTGAATGGAGAGTTGGAAGAAGACATCTATATGGATCAACCTCAAGGATTTGTTGAAGAAGGCAAGCAATATTTTGTTTGTAAGTTGAAGAAATCCTTGTATGAACTTAAGCAATCATCAAGGGCATGGTATCAAAGAATTGATACATTCTTTGTTAATGAGGGATTTGTCAGGAATGAGGCTGACCATTCTATGTATGTGATACAATCAAAAGAATTTTTATTGATTGTTATCTTTTATGTAGACAATTTAATCATCTTAACCAATACTTTGAAGATGATGGATTGATTAAAGGCAAAGTTAGAAAAGAAATATGAGATGAGTGATTTGGGAGAGCTTCACTATTGTTTAGGAGTGGAATTTGCAAGAGATGGTGCTAAGAAGACCATCACAATGAGGCAAAGGAAGTATATTGAGGGAATATTGAAACGATTTAACATGGAAGATTGCAAGCCTTTTGAAACACCTTTGGAATCCAATTTGAAGTTGATGAAGCTCACGGATGAAGAGTTTGCTCAAGTTGAAGGTCAAATGCAAGGTGTTCCATACAAGGCAGCAGTAAGCTCACTCATGTATGCAATGGTTGATACAAGGGTGGATCTTGCATATGCGGTGAGTGTTGTAAGTCAACACATGTCAAAAGCAGGACCAATCCATTGGGCAACTATCAAGAGAATCATGAGTTATTTAATAGGCACATTGGACTTCAAATTGTGCCTTGGAGGTGATAATATTGCTTTGCATGGTTATTATGATGCGGAATTGGTAGGAGATGTTAATGATAGGAGGTCAACAACGGGCTATGTGTTCTTTGTTGGAGTGGGAGCAATTTCATGGAATTCCAAGAGGCAATCCACAATTGCAAGGTCTACAATGGAGGCGGAGTACATGGCAGCAAGCCATGGTGCAATGGAGGCAACATGGTGAAGACAAGTTTTAGAGGACATTGGACTTGTACAAGTGGAAGCAACTCCAATGATGTGTGACAGTCTAGGATGCCTTGTTTTTGCAAAGAATCCAAAGCATCATTCAAGAACCAAGCACATTGACATTCAACACCACTTCATATGAGAGAAGATTGAAATCGGAGTGATTGACTTGAAGTATTGTGCAACGGAAGACATGCTTATTGATTTGTTAACCAAGGCATTCGTAAAGGATAGGCATCATATGCTGCCAAAGGCATTAGGTTTGAAAGTCTTTGACAATTAGCAAAGTGGGAGTATTAAGATAAATAGATAATATTAAAAGTAGAATAAGTTACCAAGTAAAAGATATTACCTTAGATAGATTGCTAATAGTCAAAGGATTGTCTCGTGATAAGTGGAAAGGCCATCCTATGCATATGGTAAGGCCAAGGGCCAAAGACACAAAGTCAAGAGGATAAAAGATATCTTAAGGAATATCCAAAGATTAGGTAAGAATATAAAGTATATGCCATAGGATATACTTAAGATAGGTGAGATGCCAAAGTATTGTATGGAAATAATGGATATACTAAAGGTATATAGGATATGCTAAAAATATATTGGATATGCTAAAGATATGTTGGATATGCTAAAGGTATATTGAATATGCTAAAGGCATATTCCTATAGAAGATAAGATGCCAAAAGATATACTTGGTATATCTTTTGATGAAAGTAAAAATTAAAGGATGGATGTTGTCGTTAAGGGCAGCAACCACCACTTACAAGTAATGGGTGTTGGAAGAGAGAGTTATCTCATTCCACACTTTTCTTATGTGCAAGCTTGCTGATTTCTACTTACTTGTGTTATGCTTGTTGTGTTTCTTCAATAGGCTTTAGTATATCCAATATGCCTTAAGCATATCCATTATGTCGATAGGACTATTTGGCATCTCACCTACCTCAAATATATCCTATGGCATATACTTTATATTCTTGAACAAAATAAAATCACCCAAGCCCAGTTTAAGCTAGCGAGAATCAAGTGCCCTCTTCTGAAGCAGAGAGTGCTTTCTCACTCAAAACACTCTCAACTCAACTTTTGAAGCTTTCTACAAGTATTTGTACTCACATGAACATCACAATCAAGTCCTTTCACTCGTCCAACTCACTTTCTCATAAAACACATGAGATGAAAGAAACAACTTCACCACTATAAAAAGACACTATCAAGGTCTTTCTAAAAAGTCCAAAACTCACAAAGCAAGGAGATAAGAATCCACAAAGCAATGTTAGAGATGTATAAGCCCAAAAACAAAACCTCCTTATACCAAAAAATCCTAACATCAACAATTATCATAAGATCTATTTCACACAAAAGTAACAACAAGAGAATGACTTCAACTTATTTAAATAGCATAAAGAGAGTGTGTGGGCCAATAACTTCTTGAAGAAACACAACAAGCATAACACAAGTAAATAGAAATCAGCAAGGTTGCACATAAGAGAAGTGTAGAACAAGATAACTCTCTCTTCCAACACCCATTACTTCTACGTATTGAAGCAACATAACAGGCAAAACACAAGTAAGTAGGGATTATCAAGGTTGCATACAAAAGAAGTGTGGAATGACATAATTCATTCTTCCAATACCCATTACTCGTTCTTGAATAGAGCTTTGGATTCTTTGCAAATGCAAGACATCCTTGATTGTCACACATTATTGTAGTTGCTTCTTTTTGCACTAATCCAATGTCTTCTAAAAGTTGCCTTATCCAACAAGCCTCCATTGCACAATGACTTGCTGCCATGTACTCAGCCTCCATGGTTGATCTTGCAATAGTAGGTTGTTTCTTGCAATTCTATGAAATGACTCCCACTCCAATAAAGAACACATATCCTGTTGTGGATCTTCTATCATTTGCATCTCCAACCCAATCCGCATTACAATAACCTTACAAATCAATGTTGTTACCACCAAGGTATAATTTGAAGTCTTTAGT
Source organism: Physcomitrellopsis africana (assembly GCA_036785485.1). Lineage (NCBI taxonomy): Eukaryota > Viridiplantae > Streptophyta > Bryopsida > Funariales > Funariaceae > Physcomitrellopsis > Physcomitrellopsis africana. Next base: position 7,736 of record JAWRVF010002199.1, read on the forward strand.
ACCTTTTAAGTACCTCAATATCCTCTTTATCGTTGTCCAATGGAAAGGTCTAGCCTTAGACATGTGTTGGCTCACAACACTCATCGCATATGCATGATCCACTCTTGTGGCCACCATTGCATACATAAGTGAGCCTATTGCTGCCTTGTATGGAGTACTTTGCATCTCACCTTCAACTTGGGCAAACTCCTCATCCGTGAGCTTCATCAACTTCAAATTGGCCTCTAAAAGTGTTCCAATTGGCTTACACTCCTCCATGTTGAATCGTTTCAACACTTCTTCAATATACTTCCTTTGGCTCATTGTAATGGTCTTATTCTTACGATCTCTCACAAACTCCACTCCTAAGCAATAGTGGAGTTCTCCCAAATCACTCATTTCAAATTCTTTTTTTAATATGGCCTTCATCCAATTCAACTTTTTTACATTGTTAGCCAAGATGATTAAATCATCAACGTAAAGGATTACAATCAATAAGAACTCTTGGGATTGCATCACATACATGGAATGATCTGCCTCACTCCTTACAAATCCTTCATTCACAAAGAACATGTCAATCCGTTGGTACCATGCCCTTGGTGATTGCTTGAGTCCATACAAGGATTTCTTCAACTTACAAACAAGGTGTTGTTTGCCTTCTTCAACATATTCATGAGGTTGATCCATGTAGATGTCTTCTTCCAACTCTCCATTCAAGAAAGCCGTCTTCACATCCATTTGATGCATCTCCAAGTCCATTGCTGCCCCAATTGCCACAATGGTTCTGATAGTGGTGAATTTAGCCACGGGAGCATATGTCTCATTGAAATCAACACCAGCAACTTGTGAATATCCTTTGGCAACTAATCTTATCTTATATCTCACAACATTGCCCATTGCATCCCGCTTGATTCTAAACAACTATTTACAACCAATAGAAGATTGATTTGATGGAAGTTGAGTTAATTCCCATGTTCTTTTATCCATGAGAGATTTGTATTCTTCTTCCATAGCCTTCTCCCACTTCATAGCATTTGTGGACTTCATTGCATCACATAAAGACAATGGATCAGCAAAGAGTGTAACATTGGCATGTTCTTCACTTATTTGAGAAAAAATGTGGTTCTTCCACCATTCATCAAGTGGTCTTCTTTCCTTCATAGGATATCTCCTTTCATTTGAAGAAAATTCACCTTCATGTACTCCAACTACTCTTCCAAGCTTCTTCTTTCTTAAACTTTGTCTTTTCTCACTCAAAGATTGATAATCCTCATCATCATCATCTTCAACATTTTCATATCCTTCATTATTGGTCTTAGGAATCAAAGAGACTTTCTTCTCCATCTTCTTTAGCTCTTCACCTTTATTCATGTCTCCACTATCTTCATTGTCTTCATCTTCTTCTTCTTTCTTTGCTAGATTTAAAGATGTGTCCACAAACACACCATTACTCCCACTTGGACACATCTCCAAGTGCTCATAAGCACTCTTATGCTCAATAAATTCAATATCACGACTTTTGATGATCTTCTTGGTATCCAAACACATTAGCCTATATGCCTTCGTACCTTCAAAATATCCAACAAATACACATTTTGTACCTTTTGCCTTAAGCTTGGACCTCATACAATCTGGTATCTTTGCATAAGCAATGCATCCAAATGTCCTTATGTGTGAAACACAAGGTTTTTTCCCACTCCAAGCTTCTTGTGGAGTCATTGATGTGAGTGCACTTGTAAGGCACCTTTTCCTGGTGTATATTGCATTCACCACAACTTCCGCCCAAAATTCATATCCAAGGTTTTAAGCATGAAGCATACTCCTTGCTATCTCCAAAATGGTGTGATTTGTTCTTTCAGCAATCCCATTTTGTTGTGGAGTGGAAGGAGTAGACGTTTGTCTTGTAATACCTTGAATCTTCAAGTACTCATCAAAGTATTTTGACAAATATTCACCACCATTGTCCATGCGTAATATCTTGATTTTACATTCACATTGCTTTTCTACATATGCCTTAAACTCCTTAAACCTTGAAAAACACTCACTCTTGGCTTTAAGGATAAAAATCCACACCTTTCTTGAAAAGTTATCAATAAATGTGACAAAGTACCTTGCTCCTCCAATTGATGGTATCTTCATAGGTCCACAAACATCTGAATGCACAATCTCCAACAAATTGCTTGCTCGTGTTGCTACTCCACTTGGAAATAAGGCCCTTTGTTGCTTGCCTTAAATACAACCTTCATAAGCTAGAGTCGTGGCATTGTTGCATGATTGACCAAGATCTAAGCTAATTATATAAGAATTAGAAGTTCGAAGCCACAACACTTAGCATCAGCAAGGTTGCATACAAAGAGAAGTGTGGAATGAGATTACTCTTACTTCCAACATCCTTTACTTATAAGTGGAATTCACATCCAATATGCATAGACTTCATCTACATTAAACTAAAATCAGCCGCCCCTTGAGACTCTAAACCTAGCCGCCTGTCGAGACCCTAAATCTAGCCGCTTGTCGAGATCCTAAATCTAACCGCCTATTGAGACCCTAAATCTAGCCGCTTGTCGAGACCCTAGCCCCCACTTAATCTTTAGTTGCCTTTTTATTAAAGTTCAACAAAGAGTTTATTGGAATATTACAATATAGAATTTAAACCATATTAAGTTTCTAATAGTCAAAAGGCAACTAGGGATTAAGTGGCGGTTAGGATCTCGACAGGTGGCTGGATTTAGGGTCTCGACAGGCAGCTAAGTTTAGAGTCTCGAGAGGCGGCTGGTTTTAGATGAATATAGATGATCTATGCATGTGGATCTAGTTCTTTAACAAGTTATGGGCCCACTCACATTTGCTTATGAGTTTTAGAAGTTTTATGAAGTCTTTGTTGTTGTGTGGAATAGGTCTTATGGTGTTTGCTGATGTTAGAGTTTGTATGATCTTAGCTTATGTTATGCTAAGAAGAGGTTCTGTTTTGTAAGCTTAGAGATCTCTAACATTGCTTTGTGGATTCTTATCTCCTTGGATAGTGAGTTTAAGACCATTGTGAAAGACCTTGATAGTGTCTTTATGTGTTATTGAAGCTGTTTCATCAACCTTGTGCATTTCATTAAATAGTGAGTTGAAAAGGTGGAAGAATTTGATTGAGAGGTTCATAAGAGTGCATATACTAATTAGAAGCTTTAGAAGATCACTTGACAATGCTTTGAGTGAGAAATCACTCTTTTTGTTCATAAGAGGATATTCTAAGTTTCTGCTAGTGCAAATTTGTTTTTGGTGATTTTTGATCACATAGAAACTTCTTTTCTCAATATTCTTTGATACACTACTTCTTAGAGATGGCTTCTAGTGAGGGTGAAGGTTTGAGAGTGATTGAGAAGTTTAGAGGTGACAATTTCTATCATTGGAAGGTAAAAATGGAGCTTTTGTTGGCATCTTTGGACCTTTGGGACATTGTAGATGAAAGTGAAGACCCTCCATGCATAGATGCAAGTATTAAGGAGAAAAAGGACTTTAAAAGACGTGAAAAGAAGACTTTTGGCATGATTGCCACAAATGTGGATGAAGCCAACTTTTCACACATTATCCATTGCAAAGGACCAGCGGAAGCATGGAAGACCTTTTGCAACATTTATGAGAGCAAGAACTTGTCCAACATCCTTTTTACAAGGAGGAAATTCTTCACTTGTAAGATAGAAGAAGGTGAAGACCTTATGGCTCACGTCAACAAGGTAAAGGCTCTTGCAAATCAACTAGCTATTGTTGACAAACCTTTAGAAGATGGTGATATTGTCATGACCTTACTCATGAGCCTTCCGGAGTCTTATAATTATCTTATAGTAGCATTGGAGTCCATCAAGTTGAAGGAGCTTACAATGGACTATGTGACGGCAAGACTTGCTCATGAAGTGACCAAAAGGAAAGAAAAGGAGCATCAATGTGAAGACTCGGCTCTCTTTTCAAGACAAGGCAAAGGTACCTATTCCAACCAACGTGACAATAGAAAAAGTAATTAGAGAACTTGCTTCATTTGCGGAAAATCAGGTCACTTTGCAAGAAATTGCTACAAGGCCAAGAAAAGAGATAGAGAGAATGCTAACAATGCACGTGATGAATTTGGAGGAGATGACTTTGCATTCATGGCATGTAAAGGCACTTCTATGGCTGCCATGTCTAAGTGGATTATTGATTCGGGTGCTATCAAGCACATGACTCCATACAAGTGTTTTTTTAACACTTATGAAGAAATTCCAGTAACAAATGTTTGATTAGGAGACAATGGCATTGTACAAGCTATTGGAATTGGCTCCATTGTGGTGGAGATTGTTGTGAAGAATGAAACCAAGAGGATCAGATTGAAAGAAGTCCTACATGTGCCAAAGATGAAAAAGAATCTTCTTTCGGTGAGCAAACTTGTATCAAATGGTTGTAAGGTTCAATTTGATATGAATGGATGTTTTGTGAAGACATTGGATGGAGATAATGTTTTAAAGGACTTTAGAGATGGCAACCTTTACATTCTCACTTGTAAGAAGGTGAATGGAGGTAAAATAGCAGCATTTGCTGAATTTCCAATGTATTTGGATACCAAGAAGATCATCAAAAGTCGTGATGTTGGATTTATTGAGCATAAGAGTGCTTATGAGCACTTGGAGATGTGTCCAAGTGGGAGTAATAGTGTGGTTGTGGACACATCTTTAAATCTAGCAAAAGAAAAAAACAATGAATACGGTGGAGACATGAATGTAGGTGAAGAGCTAAAGAAGATGGAGAAGAAAGTCTCTTTGATTCCTGAGACCAATAATGAAGGATATAAAGATGTTGAAGATGATAATGATGAGGAGTATCAACCTTTGAATGAGAAAAGACAAAGTTTAAGAAAGAAGAAGCTTGGAAGAGTAATAGGAGTACATGAAGTTGAATTTTCTTCAAATGAATGGAGATATCCTATGAGGGAAAGAAGACCACTTCGTGAATGGTGGAAGAACCACATTTTTCCTCAAGTAAGTGAAGAACATGCCAATGTTGCACTCCTTGCTGATCCATTGTCTTTATGTGATGCAATGAAGTGGGAGAAGGCTATGGAAGAAGAATACAAATCTCTCATGGATAAAAGAACATGGGAATTAACTCAACTTCTACCAAATCAATCTTCTATTGGTTGTAAATAGGTGTTTAGAATCAAGCGGGATGCAATGGGCAATGTTGTGAGATATAAGATAAGATTAGTTGCCAAAGGATACTCACAAGTTGCTGGTGTTGATTTCAATGAGACATATGCTCCCGTGGCTAAATTCACCACTATCAGAACCATTGTGGCAATTGGGGCAGCAATGGACTTGGAGATGCATCAAATGGATGTGAAGACGGCTTTCTTGAATGGAGAGTTAGAAGAAGATACCTACATGGATCAACCTCATGAATATGTTGAAGAAGGCAAACAACACCTTGTTTATAAGTTGAAGAAATCCTTGTATGGATTCAAGCAATCACCAAAGGCATGGTACCAGCAGATTGACATGTTCATTGTGAATGAAGGATTTGTAAGGAGTGAGGCAGATCATTCCATGTATGTAATGCAATCTCAAGAGTTCTTATTGATTGTAATCCTTTACGTTGATGATTTAATCATCTTGGCTAACAATGTAAAGAAATTGAATTGGATGAAGGCCATATTAGAAAAAGAATTTGAAATGAATGATTTGAAAAAACTTCACTATTGCTTAAAAGTGGAGTTTGTAAGAGATCTTAAGAACAAGACCATTACAATGAGCCAAAGGAAGTATATTGAAGAAGTATTGAAACGATTCAATATTGAGGAGTGTAAGCCAATTGGAACACCTTTAGAGGCAAATTTGAAGTTGATGAAACTCACGGATGAGGAGTTTGTCCAAGTTGAAGGTGAGATGCAAAGTATTCTATACAAGGCAGCAGTAGGCTCACTTATGTATGCAATGGTGGCCACAAGAGTGGATCTTGCATATGCGGTGAGTGTTGTGAGCCAACACATGTCTAAGGCTGGACCTTTACATTGGGCAACGGTAAAGAGGATATTGAGGTACTTAAAAGGTATTAAAGACTCAAAGTATGCCTTGGTGGTAACGACATTGATTTGTAAGGTTATTGTGATGCGGATTGGGCTGGAGATGCAAATGATAGAAGATCCACAACGGGATATGTGTTCTTTATTGGAGTGGGAGTTATTTCATGGAATTGCAAGAGACAACCTACCATTGCAAGATCAACCATGGAGGCTGAGTACATGGCAGTAAGTCATTGTGCAATGGAGGCTTGTTAGATAAGGCAACTTTTAGAAGACATTGGATTAGTGTAAACAAAAGCAACTCCAATAATGTGTGACAATCAAGGATGTCTTGCATTTGCCAAGAATCCAAAGCACCATTGAAGAACCAAGCATATTGATATTTAACATCATTTCATACTAGACAAGATTGAAGATGGTATAATAGGTATGAGGTAGTGTGCTACAGATATGCTTCTTGATGTCTTCCTGAGCCAACGCGACGAGCGAATTGAACTACGTAACGACAATTAGTAAAGTGGGAGTGTTCAAGTTCAAGAAATAGTTCGTTGGAATATTATAATATAGAGTTTAAACCATAGTAAGTTTCTAATAGTCAAAAAGCAACTAGGGATTAAAAGGTGGTTAGGGTCTTGATATGCAGTTAGATTTAGGATCTCGACAGGCGGCTAGATTTAGAGTCTCAAGAGGCAGCTGGTTTTAGATGAACGTAGATGAAATCTATGCATATTGAATGTGAATTCCACCTATAAGTAAAAGGTGTTGGAAGTGAGAGTTATCTCATTCCACACTTCTCTTTGTGTGCAACCTTGCTGATGCTAAGTATTGTGGCTTCTAACTTCTAGTTCTTTAACACTTTTGACTATTAGAAATTTA